>CM022706.1:21847690-22145190 GCA_012295165.1 Asparagus setaceus
TAATTTATCGAGAAGTTCCTAAGAATATTTTCACAAAAATATTCTTAGGATAACTCGATCGTAGGATTGCATCGACGCATCAACGCTGCCCAATCCTACCCAACTAGGATTACGAGTATAAATTGTTTCCTAATTTATCGAAGTTCAGGAAGAATATTTTCAAAAAATATTCTTAGGATAACTCGATCGTATGATTGCATCGACGATCAACGCTGCCCAATCCTACCCAACTAGGATTACGGTATAAATTGTTTCCTAATTTATCGAGAAGTTCCTAAGAATATTTTCACAAAAATATTCTTAGGATAACTCGATCGTATGATTGCATCGACGATCAACGCTGCCCAATCCTACTCAACTAGGATTACAGTATAAACTGTTTCCTAATTTATCGAGAAGTTCCTAAGAATATTTTCACAAAAATATTCTTAGGATAACTCGATCGTAGGATTGCATCGACGATCAACGCTGCCCAATCCTACCCAACTAGGATTACGGTATAAATTGTTTCCTAATTTATCGAAGTTCAGGAAGAATATTTTCACAAAAATATTCTTAGGGATAACTTCGATCGTGCGGATGCATCGGCGCCGATCAGCGTTGCCCAATCCTACTCCAACTAGGATTACGGTATAAATTGTTTCCTAATTTATCGAGAAGTTCGGAAGAATATTTTCACAAAAATATTCTTAGGGATAACTTCGATCGTCGCGGATTGCATCGGCCGACCAACAGCGTCGCCTAATCCTACTCAACTAGGATTACAGTATAAAGCTGTTTCCTAATTTATCGAAGTTCGGAAGAATATTTTCACAAAAATATTCTTAGGGATAACTTCGATCGTGCGGATGCATCGGCGCCGATCAGCGTTGCCCAATCCTACTCAACTAGGATTACGGTATAAAGCTGTTTCCTAATTTATCGAAGTTCGGAAGAATATTTTCACAAAAATATTCTTAGGGATAACTTCGATCGTGCGGATGCATCGGCGCCGATCAGCGTCACCAATCCTACTCCAACTAGGATTACGGTATAAAGCTGTTTCCTAATTTATCGAGAAGTTCAGGAAGAATATTTTCACAAAAATATTCTTAGGGATAACTTCGATCGTGCGGATGCATCGGCGCCGATCAGCGTTGCCCAATCCTACTCCAACTAGGATTACAGTATAAACTGCTTCCTAATTTATCGAGAAGTTCGGAAGAATATTTTCACAAAAATATTCTTAGGGATAACTTCGATCGTCGCGGATTGCATCGGCCGATCAGCAGCGTTGCCCAATCCTACTCAACTAGGATTACGGTATAAGCTGTTTCCTAATTTGTCGAGAAGTTCCGGAAGAATATTTTCACAAAAATATTCTTAGGGATAACTTCGATCGTGCGGATGCATCGGCGCCGATCAGCGTTGCCCAATCCTACTCCAACTAGGATTACGGTATAAGCTGTTTCCAAAATTTCAGCGAGGAGTTCACGGAGAATAAACCCATATTCTTAAGGATAACTTCGGTAACCCTTAATTTCCTCCCACCATAATCTCCAAGAGAGGAATAATCGACGAGGAGTGAAGGTCATGTTGACATCGGATAATCATATCCTCGGCGTAGTTAAACCAACAACACACGCCATGATGGAGGAATTAGCCGAGTGAAGGTTATGAAGTTCCATGTATTCGACCACGACCAGCGTAAGCCAACAAGGAGTTCGCCGACATACGGAGAAGTCCAAAATCGATGGTTAGTCAAACAACGCACCAACCGACACGAAGTTACAAACAAAACTCACCCACCGGCTTGAGTCAAGATAACAAGCGGTCGACAATAAATGCAAAGACCGTGATCTTATCAGAATCCTACAAAGAACCGGATGATCCGAAAGAATCGAAGATTTGAAGCTATCTTTGGGACCCTCGGCCGGTGAAGGCGGGAACCATCATCTCCAAAGCATCCCGCACTCATCAAGAATCGACCGAGACGCTTTGGAGGGGTATCTGTAGGCATAAAAATTGCTTATCGGTGCCAGCGAAACTTCGTGACGGTGGGTTGACAACCGACGATCCATTCGACAAACCGACGCCGCAAACGCCAGAAGCGAGTCCACGAACACGCGAAGTGGGTCGCCAGGCGCACGAGCCAATGAAACGACGCGTCGAAGTTGATTAAACTCAAACGCCGATGAGACGGAATCAACCATACTTAGTCCGTCGATGCAAACGAACCGCTTGAGCTCGAAGTTGATCGCACGACTCAAACACGACGGCGACATTACCGAGCAAAACTAAGCCCGAAGACCGAAAGAATCGGCGAAGAATCGGCCGGAGAAAGCAAAGCGGCCGAACGCCATAAAGAGCGGCGGCGAAATAAACCTCGGCCAAGTGGCCAAGGTGGCTCGGCCACTGGTAGAACCACCTCATTCTTTATGAAGTGCTCGACAAGTGGTAGAACCACCAAGATGTGGGGCACCTTTCATTGTATAAATAGGGGTGTCATCTTCGAGGAGGACTTGGACGGGGGATTTTGGAGCGGCTTCCGATTGAATTTTTGGGATCTTTCAAAGGCTCGGACTTCTGAAGAGTTCTTGCGAGATCTACGAGTAATCGGCGCACGGTTCTGAGCAACGGCGAGCACAAGTCCAGTCAACGTCAGATCTTCAATCAAAAGGTAACCGAATTCGGGTCGAACTACAGATACCCTCTAGATTAAGCTTCGTCTTAATCTCGTGGATAGCGCCAGATTTCTCCTAGTAGATCTCACCCGCTCCGGCGATCCTCTCCTTCGTGAGTGTGATCCCCTCAGGCGCTTCGTTTCCTTCGTGAAACGAGCCCCTTTACATCTGTAGTTCCAGAACCCGGGTCTCTACCTGGATCGGGATTGCGCGGTGGTCCACGGACACAATAAGTCCACGCGGGCAAAGAACCATAGCGAGGATCCGATATAACGTAGATCCTCGTGTTTGTTCACAAGGATAAAAAGTTGTAATCTTGTTTGATTTTCATTGTTAGCCTTAAAATAAAAGGAGATATTTCTCTTTGAATTTGTTTCAGGCGACTGAAGTTTGTAAGCAAGTTCAAATCAATGACAATCATCCCAACTTTTACATGACGATGGCGTTCAACACCCATACGGATTACGCTTCACGATAAACACCCATTTACATCTCACTACTCTTTTCCCTCGCCGGCCGTGGTCACCAACTCCCATGTGTGGTTCTTCTCGAGAGCCAGCCCTCGCATGGTCAGCCTTCCACTTTGGGTCCTTCTTAACGACGCGGTTATTAGGTATAGTAACGTAATCTAATGATGCAATGAATGCTCCATGTGAAGGGATATGTTAGAATAGAAAATAAATTGAGCAAGATCCCAACCATATCTCGCCGTGGGATTACCCGTGACATCGCAAGTAGTCCTCCTGGAACGGAGTGAAGCGAGAGGGTGCTTGATAGAAGGAATGATATCACCAAGTGGAGGATGGTATAGGTTTTCAAGAGTTGGAGGCGGAGGCGGGAAGGCGGCCAGGCAGGCCTTGTAGGCACCTCTGGCGGCGTAGGCACCGGCCCTTCCCCCTCATACGTATGTCGTAACTCCCTCTGAGCTATAGGCAACTCCCCTTGAGCTGTAGGCTTAGCACCCCTTGTCTCCTCCTCCTCCCCTTCGCCTTCATCCTCCTGCTCCTCTGAGTAAGGGACTGAAATTGGGATTGACCCCCTTGAGCTCTCACCTTTCTCCCCCTCTCGCCTCATACCTCCAGTATCGGGCAAGTCTTCAAAGGGTAAAGTTACTCCCAATGTGTAGTATGGCTCGAGCTCTCGAAACCGCACATCCATACTGATAAACAGTCTTTTTTCCACTAGGCTCCAACAGACATACCCTTTCTGTGTGCCAGAGTATCCCACGAACATACACTTCACAGTCCTGGGGTCCAGTTTCCCAACAGATGGTTTGTTGTCCTTCACAAAACACACACAGCCAAACACCTTCAATGGTAGGGTCCCCCCATTGTCTCCCTTCAGTGTCTCACACGGAGATTTCCATTTCAATACACTCGAAGGCATCCTATTGATTAAGTGAGCAGCCGTCAAAACTGCTTATCCCCACAACGTTTTGGGGATATTCATTGCCATCATCATACTCCTAGCAACTTCTAGGAGATGTCTATTCTTCCTCTCTGCTACCCTATTCTGAGCTGGGGTGTATGTGCATGTAGTCTGGTGTTGTATCCCTTGAGCTGACAGATACTCCCCAAATATTTTGTTGGTGTACTCTGTCCCATTATCTGACCTCAACACCTTTATCACTGCACCATACTGAATCTGGATGTGCCTATAAAAGTCTTTGAAATAACCAACTACATCATTCTTATTTTTTATCAGGTACACCCAAGTGACTCTAGATAAATAATCAATAAATGTAACAAAATACTTGCATCCACTTATAGAATTTATTGGACAAGATCCCCATACGTCAGAATGTATCACCTCAAAACTACAGGAACTCCTATTACCCGAACTGACATAAGAGCTTCTAATAAGCTTTCCAAACTCACAAGCATCACACTGAAGCTTCTATTGATTTGCTTTCTGAAATAAGGTTGGATACATTTTACCCAGAATACTAAATGAAGGATGTCCCATCCGTTTATGATGTAGCATCAACTCATCCTCTGCGCACACCTCAGTTCCTCCTGCTCCCGTCCTCTCAACCATAGATGTCAGCGCTGAGTCCATCCCTTCACGGTCCAGGTACCACAGCCCGCTACGCCATGTGCCGCCCCAAGTCTTCGCCTCCCCTTCTCCGAAGATTACCTTAGGAATATCGAAGAAACAACACATTTCAGCTTGAAGGATAATGGCACTAATGAATAACAAAGCTAACAGAAATGAAGGAGCATGCAAAATATTAGATAGTGTTGAATGCGTACAATGCGGATGCCCTTACCGACCACGCTTGTGCCGTACCATCCGCACTGATACTCGCTCGCTGTGAGTATAAGACGAGAACTCACTGGCATTGCCAGTTACATGTCTGGATGCTCCAGAATCCATTATCCAGTCTGTGGATCTAGTGGCAGCTATGGATGCAAGGGCATGTGTGTCATTCATACCTTTGTTTGGGTGTGCGCGAAGAGCGAATCGCATAGTCTCCCCAGGCGGTAGATGCACCTCGACACGCCGCTTCATCGCTTCTTCTCGCCGCTAAGAGAGCTTGATCCTCCTCAGTAAAAGTCATCTCAGCTTCTTCCTCCTCCTTTGCCACCGACAGATTCACCCGATGGCCTCCTCTTCCATCTCGCCGGCCTCCACGGCCTCCGGCCTGTCCACGTCCACCCCAGTTCCTCTCCTTGGATGGCTTAGAGCACATCTGTCTTAGATGCCTTACCTCTCATGATTAAAGCCTTCTGTAGTCTCCCCTCACGAATCGGTGTTACACGGGTTTGAGATCACCGATCTTGACTTCTCCCCGAAGTCCACATCGGCTGTGGCGTCTGGCTCTCTTCTGTATCATGGCGAGGCGCCTCTTCCAGAGATGGAATACCCTCAGATTATTCCCCACCCCATCATAGGTCCTTCTCAGCTTCTCCCAGATATCCTGCACCTTCCCAAGGCCATCTATCGTGGCTGTAATTGGCTGGACTACAGAATTGAGAAGCCAGATATACATCAATATATGAGTGGACTTCCACTCATCTCTTCCTGCGGAGCCCTCAGCCGGTTCAATCTTCTCTCCTGTCAGATATCCTTCCAGGTTCCTCCCTGCAAGGGTATATCTCACCCGGCGCGACCAATTCAGATATGTCGCTGGCCCTTCGAGCTTCACGTGAATAGGTGGAAGCTCCACCTTCTTGGACGGTGGCTTTGTTGAGCCCTCTCCACTGCCATCCTCATGAATCGCATCATAGTTGAAACATCCTCGGGTTCAACTTCTTGATGAGTTCCGCCATCGGGTTTGTGCCGGTCTCCATCGATTTAATTTGTGTTCAGTTCCCTCACACCGATCCCACAAATCTAGATCCCACACCCGGCCTTCAACTTTCCTCGTCTCCAAACATCACCCTCTTCTCATCATCCACCTTGTCCCCCCCCGTTCATCTCATCTCCTCAACACGAGGGGGGCTACACGATCAAGGGGATTATTTCACGAAGGAAATAATCGCCAAAGTGAGTGAAATCGATCAAGCGAAATCACCACTCTTCTCAGGATCAAAGCAAGGTTTGATCCAGAGGGGTCAAGTCCAGAGGGGATTATTTCACGAAGGAAATAATCGTCAAAGGGAATTATTTCACGAAGGAAATAATCGCCAAAGGATTAAGACGACGAAGTGACGGCGGCGATGAACAGTGGCGGTTTTTTTTTTGGGCGGCTAGGGTTTTGGAGGCTAGGGTTTTAGAGTCTCTGATACCATGTTAGAAACAGGACAAATCAAGAGAATGGTGCTATTTTATTCATTAGTATTGGGGTCTATATATACAAGAGGAGTGGTCTCATTTTTCTACTCTATCCGATGTGGGACTAAACAAAAGGAGTCTATTCCTATCTAACATAAAGAAATAACTCTCAACAGATTTTCGTTGCATTCGACAGGGTTGGGTGATTCTCCGTGATTCGGTTTCTCTCAACGAATCAGCCAGATCTGCTGCTACACAAGTGAAGCGAGATGCACACATAATGGAGCTCGATGGCAATGATGATAAAAAGCTTCTTTTCTCTCAAAAATCCTTCGGGCAACAATAACGAGCTAATATACGTAAATCCTGTAGAGTATGTCAAAGATTGCGACTTGTGGGGCCCCCCAACTTTCACACAAAAATAAAACGAAAGAAGATGTGATTACTACAGTAATTTTACTATAGCAATTACTGTAGCAACAGGAAAAAATTATTATTATATTATGAATAGTGATTTTCCAAAAGCTATAAATAGGCCTAGAGTTTTTCTTCAGAAACTCATCCCAGAAACAACAACTCTTCTACATATAGAAGTGAGAGAAAAAAAAATAGAGAGAGTATCTCCTTGTAAAGAGAGATTGTAATCTCCTAAGTTTTTCCTCATAGCCAATTCTTCTATCATTGCCCGTGGTTTTTACCCCAAATTCATTTAGGAGATTTTCCACGTAAATCTGTGTGTTCTTTATTACTTCTGTAATACTTTAGCTGCGACTCTGCTCTATTGGGCCCTGGGTATGTCCCAACAAGTGGTATCAGAGTCTGGTTTAGGGTATTTATATCTGCTTATCGTATGCTCTGTGACTGCCACCTAAGATATATCCTTCACATCAGAAAATAAGCTAGATTATCATTTACCCTATAAAATGCACTGGGTACTATTCACGGATACGGTACTATTCACCGATACAGTATTGTTTACAAGTACTGCATCGTTCACGAAGTACTAAGCATCGCTCATAAATACGCTATCAAGCACGCGGAGATAGTAAGAAATTACTGTTCGTGGTAGAAGCAATGGCGGCGAAGTTCTAGAATTTTAAGATTGAGAAATTCAACGGGAGTAATTTCTCGCTGTGAAAGTTGAAGATAAAGACTATCTTGAAAAAAGATAACTGCCTAGCGGCCATCGGTGAAAAGCCGGCAGACATCACAGATGATAAGAAGTGGAACGAGATGGACGGGAATGCTATTACAAATCTCCATCTGGCATTGACAGATGGAGTGCTGTCAAGCATAGAGGAGAAGAAGATAGCAAAGGAGATCTGGGATACTCTAACAAAGCTATATGAGGCGAAGTCCTTGCACAATAAAATCTTCTTAAAAAGAAGACTTTACACTCTGAGGATGGCGGAATCTACATCGATGACCGACCATATCAACACCCTAAACACATTGTTCTCCCAGCTCACAACGTTGGGATATACAATCAATGTGAATGAACGTGCGGAGCTTCTACTTCAGAGTCTACCTTACTCGTATGATCAGCTCATCATCAACCTCACAAACAACGTCCTTGCGGAAAGTCTAGTCTTCGACAACGTTGCAGCTGCTGTTCTGGAGGAAGAAAATCGACGCAAGAATAAGGAAGACAGGTAGGCAAGTTCGCAACAAGCGGAGGCTTTATCGGTGACGAGAGGAAGATCAATGAAACCAGGCTCCAGTGAGAGTCATGCTCGTGGTAGATCAAAGACAAGAAGTAAGAAGAATATCAGATGCTACAACTGTGACAAAAAGGGGCACGTCAAGTCGGAGTGTTGGCACAACAAGAAGAGTGATGACAAAAAGTCTTTAGATCCATCAACATCTCAAGGATGCGTTGTCAGCACATCAGATGATGGTGAAATTATGTATAGTGGAGCAACCGCTGTTGATGAAGGCAGAAAGAGGTTTGCTGATGTCTGGCTTCTAGATTCAGCAGCTTCTTGGCACATGACCTCCCGGAGGGAATGATTCCACAAATACGAACCTATCTCAAGGGGATCTGTATTCATGGGAAATGACCATGCCTTGGAAATTTCTAGTATTGGTACTGTCAAAATCAAAATATTTGATGGTACAATACGCACCATTCAAGATGTGCGACATGTGAAGGGCTTGAAGAAGAATCTATTGTCTTTGGGACAATTAGATGAACTGGGATGCAAAACTCATATAGAAAATGGGATCATGAAGATTATTAGAAGGGCGCTTGTGGTGATCAAAGGAGAAAAGATAGTTGTAAATCTATACATGCTCAAGGGAGAGACCCTGCAGGAAGCTGATTCATGTGTGGCATCAACTAGCCGTGGAGAAGAAAAAATCATGATGTGGCACGGTAAACTAGGCCACATGTCAGAACGAGGTTTGAAGATTCTCTCCGATCAGAACCTGCTTCCTGGGCTCAAATCGGTAGCTCTTCCGTTCTGTGAGCATTGTGTTACAAGCAAGCAGTATCGGCTGAAGTTCAACACATCGAGTTCTAGAAGCAATGTTATTCTGAAACTGGTTCATTCTGATGTATGGCAAGCACCAGTTACATTCATGGGAGGTGCGAAGTATTTCGTGCCCTTTATTGATGATTACTCCCGGAGATGTTGGGTGTACCCTATCAAGAAGAAGGCCGATGTGTTCTCAGTCTTTAAAGCCTACAAAGCGCGAGTCGAGCTTGAATCTGACAAGAAGATCAAGTGCTTGAGGTCAGATAATGGAGGAGAATACACAGACGGTGAATTTCTTACATTCTACAAGCAAGAAGGCATCAAAAGACAATTCAGTACGGCGTATACTCCACAACAAAATGGAGTAGCGGAGCGGATGAACAGAACTTTGTTAGAAAGAACCAGAGCAATGTTGACAATTACAAATCTGGATAAAGTCTTTTGAGCGGAAGCAGTAAAAACCGCCTGTTATGTGGTGAATCGATCTCCATCAACCGTAATACAGTTGAAGACGCCGATGGAGATGTGGACTAGCAAGCCAGCTGATTATTCCAACCTCTATATATTTAAAAGTCCAGTGTACATAATGTACAATGCCCAAGAAATTACAAAGCTGGATTTAAAATTCAAGAAATGTATATTCTTAGGATATGCTGATGGAGTAAAGGGGTATCGCTTGTGGATCCCACTACCCACAAGGTCATCATCAGCAGAGATGTTATCTTTGTAGAGAACCAACTGTAAAGAGAAGAGAAAGAAAGTAGCTCAATGAAGGACTCAGAGACTGTAGATATTCAGGTGAAAAATGATCCAGATTTTTCTGAAGCAGCACCGGAGCATGATGTACAAGAACCAGTTGAGCTCGAGGCCCCAGAAGTTCGAAAGTCAACTCGTGAGAGAAGACCACCGACTTGGCACTCGGAGTATATTACGGAGAGTAATGTTGCATATTGTCTTTTAACAGAGGATGGAGAGCCATCAACTTTTCATGAAGTCAGAACAAAGTGACGATCTTTGTGGATGGCAGCAATGCAGGAAGAAATCGAAGCTCTCCATAAGAATAAGACTTGGGAACTTGTGACGCTACCACAAGAAAGGAAGACCATTGGAAACAAATGGGTCTACAAGATCAAGCGAAATGGCGATGATCAAGTGGAGCGATATCGTGCTAGATTGCTGGTCAAAGGATATGCTCAGAAAGAAGGTATTGACTTTAATGAAATATTTTCTCCTGTAGTTCGACTTACAACAATCCGAATAGTCCTGGCTATGAGCGCTATATTTGACTTACATCTAGAACAGCTAGATGTGAAAATAGCATTTCTTCATGGAGATCTTGAAGAAGAAATTTATATGCTCTAACCAGAAGGTTTTGAAGAAAAAGAAAAAGAAAACTTGATTTGCAGGCTAAATAAATCTCTGTACGGTCAGAAACAGGCGCCGAGGTGTTGGTACAAGAGATTTGATTCATTCATCATGAGCCTTGGATACAACAGACTAAATTCAAACCCTTGTGCATATTTCAAGAGGTTTGGCAAAAATAACTTTGTTATTTTGTTGTTGTATGTTGACGACATGTTGGTTGCAGGCCCCGACAAAGATCGTATCAAAGAATTGAAGGTTCAATTGGCTAGGGAATTTGAAATGAAGGATTTAGGATCCGCAAATAAGATTCTAGGGATGCAAATTTACCGAGACAGAAATAATAGGAAGATTTGGCTTTCTCAAAAGAATTATTTGAAGAAAATCTTGCGGCGCTTCAACATGCAAGATTGTAAGCTAATTTCTACCCCACTTCCTGTTAATTTTAATTTATCCTCCAATATGTGTCCTAGCAGTGAAGAAGAGATGATGGAGATATCTCGAGTACCGTATGCATCAGTAGTGGGAAGTTTGATGTTCGCTATGATTTGTACAAGACTAGACATTGCACAAGCAGTGGGAGTGGTTAGTCGATACATGACGAATCCTGGTAAAGAATATTGGAATGCTGTAAAGAGGGTCCTAAGATACATCAAAGGGACAATAAATGTTGCATTATGTTATGAGGGATCTGATTTTATTGTCAGTGGATATGTTAATTCTGATTATGCAGGTGATCGTGATAATAGCAAATCTATCATAGGCTATGTGTTTGCACTTCTTTGGTATAAAATTTGGGTTTCAAAACTACAGTCAGTTGTGACTACTTCAATAACAGAAGCAGAATATGTAGCAGCTACACAAGCTAGTAAAGAGGCGATATGGTTGAAGATGGTGCTGGAGGAACTCGGCCATGAACTAAAGAAGATTTCTCTATTTTGTGACAGTTAGAGTGCTTTGCATTTGGCAAGAAATCCAGCCTTTCATTCAAAGACCAAACACATTCGAGTTCAGTACCACTTCGTTCGTGAGAAAGTGGAGGAAGGAACCGTGGATATGCAGAAAATTCACACCAAAGACAACCTAGCAGATTTTTTGACAAAAGCAATCAATCCTGACAAGTTTGTTTGGCGTAGATCCTCTTGTAGTCTGACAGAAACGTGAGCAACATGGAGATGACAAGATAGAAAGAATAGTGTGAAGATATGATTGATATTCAATTAAATCTTCAAGTGGGAGATTGTCAAAGATTGCGGCTTGCGAGGCCCCCCAACTTTCGCACAAAAATAAAATGAGGGCGGCTGGCACTGAAAGAAGATGTGATTACTACAGTAATTTCACTATAGCAATCACTGTAGCAACAGGAAAAAATTATTATTATATTATGAATAGTGATTTTCCAAAAACTATAAATAGGCCTAGAGTTCTTCTTCAGAAACTCATCCCAGAAATAACAACTCTTCTACATATAGAAGTGAGAGAAAAAAAATAGAGAGAGTATCTCCTTGTAAAGAGAGATTGTAATCTCCTAAATTTTTCCTCATAGTCAATTCTTCTATCTTTGCCCGTAGTTTTTACCTCAAATTCATTTAGGGGGTTTTCCACGTAAATCTGTGTGTTCTTTATTATTTCTGCAATACTTTAGCTACGACTCCGCTCTATTGGGCCCTGGGTTTGTCCCAACAGAGTACACATATATTTATTCATTCATAGATTGTGATCACCTTTATAATTATGTCCCATTTCAAGTGAGGGCCGGGATTTTTTGATGGAGATCTATTTTGGAACCGCAATGTATAGACACATTTGTGTAATTATATAAGATGCAAGTGCGGAAGAGCGTGGAGATAGCCTTAACTGGCCTAAGTTAAAAACTGTCATATGAAAATTGAAATTGAAGCTGTGGAATTATTATTTTCTTTTTCTTGAGGGTATCACCTAATAAATGTATTTGTTGTAGTCTATGTGATTTTTGGTCAAGGACTCATGTTTTCTCTATATACCCATAGGAGTGGGCGTGGGCCCGGTCTGACCCATAGGGGTGGGCGCGGGCTGGGTCGGGCTTGGCCTAGAACTTTGTCCCCAGACCTAGCCCGGCCCACAACCCGCATGGGGCTAGGCTGGGTCCAACCCGGGCCATAGCGGTTCGGGACACGGGCCGGCCCGTACTCTTTTTTCTGTTTAATTTTTTTTAGTTTTTCTCTCTTTAAATTTTTTGCTAAATTAGTAGGTATAGTTTAAAGAGGGAAACTTGTACTTTATCTTTCTGAAAAGTCTAAAGTTTATAAATTTACAATTCGTGATAGAATTATCTCAAAGGATAAAAGATTCACAATAATTTGAGTATTTTCAGTAAATCAAAATGGCTATAAATATTCATCAAAATACTAAATAGACCTTAGAAAATCTCTACTGCTATTACTATTACTAAAATTACAACTCAAAGTCAAACACCCGGAGGTTACAATTTTCAATTGAATTACTACTAAAGTTATATCAAAATATAACTATCACCTATATGCTTATGTCTGCTAGGCCGAAAGTGGTCGACATGGGCTAGGCCGCATAGCCGTGCCTACTTCTTTATCCACGGGTTTATAGCGAAACTCAGCCCTACCCACAGCCCGGGCATATCATGGGCCGTGTTGGGCCCGGCCCACTGTGGGTCGGGACAGGTCTTGACCCAACATGAGCTGAGCCGGTTTGGTCTGGTTCGAACTAGCCCATGCCTATAATTAGAGAGGGTCCAATTGCTCTAATTTCCACCCTATATCTCTAATTCAAACGGCAAGATAATGCCATATAGGACTATCCTAACTAAACTAGTGGTTGCCATTGTGAATTTGGCAGCTAATATTTAATTTTTCACAAAATCAAATTTTATACAAAAACCTCTCCACTTAACCTCTCTAATAAGATGTCCTTCTCAAAATTATTTTATTTATAATTACTTGTATTTATTTATAATTCATATATTATGTGTCAGCATGTTTTGTAAATGTGCGTACATCATTTTTTTTATTTTCTTTTGTTATTTTCTGTGAATGCACGCACACAGCAAGAAAGCAAAAAGTAAATGTTTGTGGAGGGCCCCTAAGTCAAAAATAATAATAATAAAGTTTACTGTATGCAATGCATATAGTTATTTAATAATAGTCATATAGTTATGTAATAATAGTCATATAGGTTAGAAATATAGTTATTGGCTTGGCATAAAATAAACTTGAGTAGGAGTTGTTTAGTAGACATCTGATTTGAAGAGTTGTTTGTAGAATTATTTGATTTCGTCAAAAATTAAATATGTCTACCAAATCCACCATGATAGTTTTTCAAATTCACTAGTTTAATTAGGGTAGCCCTTTGTGGTACTATCTTGCCCTTTGAATTAGAGATAAAAATAGAGATTAGAGGAATTAGACCCTCTACAATCACCACATAATTGAAGAAGATCTCAATCCATTATTATTTCTAGCAAACATGACGATTATACCAGATAGGGAGATCTTCATTCATAACAGATAAAAGACATGATTATTAAACTATTCCCGAAAAAAGCGATGTCGGTATATATCGATGTAGCAGTGTGTTGCGGAGCAAAAGTTGCATTTTAACCGCTCTGCTCTAATTTTGATACGATCTTTCGGCACAAAAATTTAAAAATAAATAAATAAAAAAGAAAACTTGATGTTGGATATACATAGAGATATTGTGCCGCATGTTCATTTATCTCCTGTTTGATATGCATAGAGATATTGTGTCAACTCATGCACAAAGAAATAACCCTTCATCAATTTAAGTTCAGCAGATAATTTCCTCCCCTTCATCTATTGAGTCAACTCATGCAAAAAAAAAAAAAAAGCCTTCGTCTCTATGAAGTACAACCAAAAAACTCCTTCATCTATTTGAGTTCAACATAGCACCGCTCTCATCTATCCGCATCATTTATCTTGGTATTTTCTTTCATCTTCTTTGTAGGAGAACTATATTAAATTATAAATATGAATAGGTGCTTGTTGAACTCATATAAATGAATGAGAATTTTTTTTTTGTTAAAATTAATCGATGAAGGGGTTATTTTAAAAAATCTGGGCATAGATCGGGGGTTCTTCTTGTTAAACTTAATAAACGAAATGGTTTCTTAAAAAAGGGAATATTAATGAAGGGTATTTCTTGTAATTTAGGCAACGAACAATTATCTTTTTTTATCAATTGCAACTTGTTCATTTGACCAGATCTAAACTTGAAAATACCGGAATATAAGGTCAACACGACGAGCAGGTAAAAATGCCAAATTTGGGGCGAATTTTTTGGAGAAACTTTGGGGCCACCGTTAACCCCTTTTTCCTCCCACATTTATATATAATTCTCCCCAGTAAATCCCATCATTATTCTAACATAATTATTTTCGTTATCCATAAAAAAACATGCAGGTTCTTCCCCGCAACGGGTCACGTGGGAGATCACATGCGGAGAAAGCTTTGGCATCAGGTGACAACCAAGGCCGTGTGCGTGGTGGTGCCGGTGGAGTCTGTGGAGACGACAACCAGCGAACGACAGTGGTGCCGCAGCCATGGGCGGAGCTAAGTATAAGTTTGGTGTCCCCTACTTGTAATTGGAAATTTATATATTCATACACTCAGTAATTGGTTGGCCTCCTTAAAAATATCTTAGTTGCAATTAAATACCCTATAGATTTCCCTACTTTGCGCTTAGATGCCTTCACTTGCATTTGGCGGTAATATATCCTACAGTGTCTAATTTTAATAACATAAGTTATGTAAATGCGAGAACTTTCCCCCACAAAATTTCTCATGTGACACTCACGTGCTAATTTTAGAACTTTTTTATCAATTATTTTTTGTTGAATTTACAGTTAAAGCTATCATGATTCAATTTTAATATAGTATTTTGATAGTTTAAACAGTAAATTTAATAAAAATTAAGAGATAAAAGGGCTATAAAGTTAGCATGCGAGTGTCACATGATAATTTTCATTTGGGAGGGTGGGGTGTGGGGGTGGGGGGGAGGCTTTGGTTCTCATGTTTGCACAACTGAGAGTATTAAAGTGGGAACATATGCAACAAAGACCAACATGAGGGACGACTCTCGCGAAGGTTTCATGAAGTTCTGGATTGTGTGTCCCCGGGTGAGAGATATGAAAAGGAAGACAAGCTAGATGCGGTTGGGGGAAAATCGGTGGAGGCGTATGACCATCAGGTGAGGAAGGGGCGATCAAAAGTAGCAAGGGCACCGGTGAGTGCTAGTGGTTCTTGCGGAAATTTTATGTGTTTCTGCGGTTCGGGTTAAAACGCGGAGTAGAAGAGGAACAGTAAAAGTTCCGGATCACGTATGGTAAGAAGATTCCGATTCATAATTCAGGTAGATGTTGACAAACTAAGGGTCGATTCCCGCGATTTCTGGTGCTCTGGAGGCAATGAAAGGGTCTAATTTTCCGGATGGTGCTTGGATTGGTCATAAGATGCAAGAAAGTTCTAACGATGATGGAAAGACATATCCAATGGCAGTCATTGCAAAGGAATCTGCAACTGATGAGACTAGTATGCTATAGGTAGAGGCTGACGTAATTCTAGTGATGGAGTTTTCTATCGTGCAGTGATCTAGAGTCATTATAAGAAAATATCATGATTAATGTGTGTAGTGTCGAGGGTAGTGTTGGGCTAAGTGGAGCTGTAGAGCATGCACATGTGAGCGACACACATGGAGACGATTGCATCAAGCGTACGGACAGGTGTAGAACATGTAGCTCCCATGTTTTTTCCCAGCCAAGCATTGTAGGAGATGGATGCATTATTGGTAACCTCGTCTCATCTCTCAATTTGACAAAAAGAAGCAAAGCCAATGTTAAAATTACAACAATAAAGAGAAAAAAAGTGTAGAATCCATTATCGGTAAGCTATTACTCAAAATTGTGTTTGTGTGCGTGTGTGCGCACGCGCGCGCATGATCATTCACTGCATAATCTTATATTGATGTTAAATGAGTTGGGGATGAATGGTCTTGAGAGGAACATCAAGGAGGAGGACTATGGGTTGATGATAGAAGGCGAAGGCGGTGATGACAGTATATTTAAATTGTTTAGCGCCTTCTTTGAAAGGTGCTAAACATTTTGAACGTAGACTTACCGCCTTCACCTTCTCATCAACCCCTTAGCCCTCGTCTTTGATGATTTTTTCTGAGTTCATTCATCATCAATTTGAGCAATCTGATTTTCATACCACAGTAATGTCTTTTCAGTTAAAACTAATTTCTCCAATCTCCCCCAGACCATTAACATCAAATTATCTTTGGATGAGCTTTAAAATAGGAAAAGTGATTTATAGTAGTATATCATTAAGTGTAAATATGGATTCATTCATCTATTCCAAACTGTAAAAATCCAACACTTATCGTTATTACGGTTCCACGATCTTATTTCCACCATTATTTTCCAATATATGCTTCGTGTTTGCGTGCTTATGAACTTCATTACAGGTTTTCATTTGTTTCTGCTATTTTGTGCTTGGTTTACAGAAGCGGAATCTTGATAGACGGTGGTGGATCGAGTAGCACTTTTGTATCAGGTTATCCTATGATTTGTTGTCTCGGGTACTTTGTAGAGTTGAACTTTGTTTTCTTGGCTATTGCTGGAGGTTTAAGATTTTTATTCGCCTGCTCAGCTTGGATCCATTTTAATTAGAGCATAGTAGTTTGCATTATTTGCCAGTCGATTATGTATTAACAGAAGGCTTGCTCTTAAAAAATTAAAACAAAAAAAGAAGGCTTGCTCTTATAATCATGAATATGATAACTGAGGTAAGGTATATCTTTTTCTTTACATACGTTTGTGCTATTTAACAGCTTATGATGAAACAGAGTCTACAATATCATGATTGCATTAGCAAAATTAGTAGCTTATTATTCTTCTACTACTGTTCTTCTTTCTTCTTTTACCTTTCATTGTAATGACTTATAATGAAGCAGAGTCTGTATATAATGAATATCATGATCCTGTTAGAAAAATTATTAATGTATGTTTCTTCTTAATCTATATATATTGCTCCTCTTTCTTTTTCCCTTTCATTACCATGGAAGTTGCACATCCATGAATTCAGTTTGTAAGATTTATAAAACAATCTAATTTTTGCAGAGTAGATTACATTAAATAATTGATCTATGATCAAGGTGGGTTGATAAAAGTAAATTTTAATATTCATTTATATTAGACTTTGATCCATCAGAAGATGGTAAATATAGAGAGCTTCCCATCTATGCTAATTTATTGTCAAATTTTCGAAGTTTTGAAATGTCTATGTTGTAGAAGTAGGATTCAATTTCTTAAGTTTCTGTGCACATTAACTCGGTGCATTAAAACTTTAGTTGGTTGCCTTGTCTTGAAGTTAAATGTATCACTTACAGGAGTGTCCTAAAGAATTGTAAATCCATGTACAATGTTAAAATCATCAGCAAACCTGGGAGAATGTATTCATGTAATGTTCGATTCTCATTACCTTTATCACATAAGATTTAGAACTAGTGTTTTCCAAAATATTTCTTACGGCGTATTAGGCAGATTGAAATGTTCCTTGTTTTGTGATGATGGTGGAAATAGCCATAAATCCACTCCTCCTTTTCCTCATTTCCTAATTTTAAAATTACATGCTTGTTTGTCTCTTGCCATGCCCTAGGTACTGTTTATTTGTCATTGCTGCTACCATGGCTTGTATACAGTAACTAGACCATTTCGAGATTGTGGAACAGTTATATTGTTATATAACAATTAATGAGAGTATATTGTTACATATTTTTCGTTTAATTTATGGGGTTGCATATTTCTTTGTTAACTCATTTATTAGAATGTTACTGTTCTTAGGTGTGAGGCATTGCTGTCTGTTGAAGCTCATCAGCACTGCAGATGCTCAAGCTTGATATGTTCATGGAGACTGATCATTGTTTGAGACTAGAAGTATGAGCCTTTTTCCTTTTTTTTTTTTTTAATTATATGTTTCACGTATAATCGTTTTTGGAAATATGAGCACTTGCACTTACTCATGCATCTGGTTGCACTGTTTGTCATCAAAGCTTTTTCCCTTTAAAAATTTCTTGACGATGGAAAGGATCACAGCTCGATAAAAGATTATTACCAGTAGCCCTCTGTGTTGCTGTCAAATACGTGGCAACAGAAATTATGAACAAGAAAAGAGGATTGGGACTAATTCAATTGGCAGATAAAAAGAAACATGTTGTCATGCAATTTAAGTTCGTTCATCCAAAAGGAAACCTTTCAAATTTTGGCCTAGACCATTAAAATCTAGAAAAGGGAAAAGATTAAAAATTTTGCTAATGGGATTTACTTTCAACTTTGAAGTACATAAAACAACCAGAGAAAAAAATCAGAAAACATTCTCGAAATTCTTTGATGCCAACAAAAGGTAGCCTAGGAGAAAACATATGCATTTTAGTGAAAGCAACATAGATAATGAATTTTTTATAGTAATTACAAATTTCTATATCATTATATATTCAAAAGAATTATGCATTAGCTGCAATTTAAGTATAGTTGATGCATCTTTGGTTGTCGTTACATTCAATTGGAAAGCTGATTTTATCACAAAATGTAGGGTTGGGTGATACTCCGTGATTCAACTTCTATTATCGAACCAGCGATATCCGTTGCTACGCAAGTGAAGTAGGATGTATGCATGATTGAACTCGATGGCGACAATGATGAAAAGCTTTTCGTCTCTCAAAATCCTTTTTTCCAGAGAATAACGAGCTAATATAGCACAATTGTGTAAAGTACACGTATATTCTTTCATTCAAAGATTGTGATCACCTTTGTATTATGTCCCCTTTCAAGTGAGGGCCGGGAGTTTTTGATGGAGATCTACTTTGGAACGACAATGTATCGACACATTTGGGTAAGGGAAAGTATAGAGATAGCGACTAATTTGGCAAATTAAAAAAGTTGTTATATCAAAATATGAAATTGGAGCAATGGAATTGATTCTTTTTTTCTTTTTTTTCTTGAGGGAATCACTGAATAAATGTATATGTTGTTAGTATATATGATTTTTGGTCAAGTACTTATATTTTCTCTTTATACCCACACCAAAAACTCGATGCGTTAGAAATGAAGTTTGTTGCACGTTCACAACCAAGTTATAGTATAGAAAATATTGAACCACAATGAGGTGGTTTTTAAAATTTTCAATTTGAATTTTTTTTTAAAAGTTATTTGAAAATAGGTTTTTATGAAAAGGGTTTGAAAGAGGGTTTTGAAATTTTGATAAAGAAAAGAAAATAGAACTAGAAAGAGAGAGGAGAGAATAGATGCAAATAAGAAAAGAGAAAATAGCAAAATAAAATAAAAAAGAAAAAGAAAAATAAGAGAAAATGGAAAAAGGAAATGGAGAGATAAAAGAACTTGAAAGAAAATACAAAATCAAAAGAATCTGTTACTATATGTATAAGGCAAAACCCTCCTCCTCAAACTCTCCCAGAGATTATCACGTCAGCATTTCTATTCTCAAATTCTTCGCCACGCCATAAATCTCAACCGCCCATTCATACACAAATTTATTCGCCACGCCGTGACATCTCAGACCGCCGATCTTAATCTAATTCAAAATCTTTTTTAAAAAATCTTTAAATCTAAACCATTCATTTTAAACAACACAGCCAATCTCTCACATATCATCAATCACAAATCACGGAAAAATCAATTACCGAAAAATTTGTTACCAAATATCCCGTTTCAAAAATTAACAAAAATCACAAACAATAAATACCCGCAATCTCCTCTTCCTCATCCGCCGCCGCTTCTCCCCCTCTGCCTCCCTCTCCCTCCAAAACCCTAACCCGACCCTCAATACTCCAAACCCCAGCGATCCTCTCTTCTCCTCCTCCACCGAACCCTAACCTCCCTCTTCGTCCTCGCCAAGCTTCTCTTCCACCGCCGCGATTAGTTTCAACTACAAATGTAGAGAGGGAGAGGTCGTGGGATTGAAAATGATAAATATACTTGCTCCTCTTTGCCGATGACCGTTCTTCCCCTTTCTCCACCTCACCATCGTTGTGATCCGCCGCGCGTCCATCATCTCTGAGGCCGATATCGACTTCCCCACACATCTTTGACTCACGCGTCCATTGATGACAAGAATGATCGTCGCCAATCACATCTTCCACCGCGTTGCTTTCCTCAAACATGGTATGATGTTTCTTCATTTTGGGATTAAAACTTGGAATTTTAATAATGCTTTGTTTGTATTTTCATATAGTGGCTCTAATTTTTATTTTTTTTAAAAAAATGAAAATTTGATACATCCTCATGGATTCCCTTTCAAGATTGAGCCTCTTCTCCCTTTGCCCAAAATCCCCTTCAACCCTCTACCTAATTTCCATAATTTTAATTTTTTTTATTTAAATATGTAGTTGCTTTCATTTTGTAGTTTATATAAATGAATATATTTGTTATTTTTGTTCTATGCTATCAGTTTGTGCAACTCTTTTTCCTAATGAGATTCCATTGTATATTCTAGGTCATGGCGAGCAAGACCATAATATACATCGTTCTTGGATACACATGAAAGGCGTGCTCTTTGACAAAATTGTAGGGAGCATTTAACAGTAATTGCTACTACTCTTGATTGCAGGAACTAATTTTTAATGTTATTTTTGTCAAATAACAGGGTCTAGCTTTTATAGTTTGAGTTTTGTCAAATTTTGTTAAATATTAATATGTCATACCAAAAATACATGAAGCCACTGAAAATTAATTTATGGAAATGAGGTTGTAGCTTTGGATTTGGGTTTTGTTGAATTTTGTCTAATATTAATATTTCATACTAACTTTACATGAACTTGCTAAAAAATAATTTAGAGAAATGACCCTTTTATTGTGATAGGTTGTGGGGAGCATGGTTGGGCTGGAGCGAATTTTTGCTCTCGTTTTAGACAAATTATTAATTTCGGATACGATTGAATATGTAAATCGAATGATAAATTTGATGTTGTTCAATTTGGTTTATTAGTGATTTTAGATTTCTAATTTTTGATTGACTTTTGTCAAATATAAAAATATCACAAAATAATAATTAATATCATATATTCTAGGTATCTTTTAATAATATTGTTTTAAATTATAAATTTATTATTGGTAGTATAATTATTAAAAATAGATTTGTTTTAACTTATAAAGCAAACTATTCCCTCTCTTTTAAATTTAGAAAACAATTTAGTTTGTTAACTAATTTGTTATATTTTTAATTTCAAAACCAAATATTTATAGAAAATGAAATATTTTATAAGTTGTTAATTATTTGAAATTTGACAATTATTTTATAAATATTAGTAAAATAAATATTCTTTAACATAATCCTAAAGGTACAAAATACCCCCTCAGATTTTTCTTTACCTCTACACTTTTGAGGAGTCATCAACTATTCTTCTAAAATTGTATTTTTCTTGAGAAAATAATTTTTACTCTTTTCATGAATGGTGATTAGAACATGATGAAATTTTGGTGAATTGTGATAAGATCGTGCTTAGCACGAGCTAAAAGACTAGTTAAAAGGAAAAGAAAAGATAAAAAGTAACAAAATTAGAGACTAAAAGAGAGAAAGAGCAAGAGAATTAAACTAGAAAATTAAGATAGATTTAACTAGATAACTATTTATTAGATCTAGAAATTACTCTCTTTTTTAAGAATTAAAGCATAACATATCAATCTAATTGAAGAAAGCATAGATTATCGGGATAGATTCTCAAATTAAAATTAAAATTTATGCAAATATAATCAATTAGACATAATAATCCTAGAATAATAATAAGCATAAATTATCAAACCACTTTAAAAGTATAACTTTGTCAAATTAGAATATTCTACCAACTATTATCTTAAATGATTAATCTCTACATAAATAATTAAGGCATAAAAGAGAGAAAATCAAATTCTAATAAATAAGTTAAATTAGTTCTTTGTTACTATTGAATCATGCGATTCAGACACAGAAGAGGAACATGAACCCCTTGATATAGGGAACCACTCAGCCGATGAGCGTGCCTCCCCGTTGTCCAAAACAAAGAGCAAATCCCTTGGGTCCAAAATCAACAAACGTCATCCAAACATCCCTCTGAATGTTAGGCTTCGAGCAAGGAAGGGGTCATCCCCTTCAACCCCGACTACTATGATGACAAGTAATACTTGATGTAAATATCATTTTTTGGAACACTCGCGGCGTTGGTAACCCCAAAACTTTTGCTTTTGTAGACAATTAATTTCAGCACATAAGCCCCTGATTTTTGTTATTATGGAGCCTATTGTGAAAGAAAAATACATTTGAAAGTTCACTTTTATTGTAATGAGAACAATTGGGTATCGAATGAAGATATAGAGGGAAAGATTTGGATCCTTTGGCGTGCTGGTATATCGGTGTCTCTCCTCCATAAGACCAAGCAATGCATTACTATTTCAACTTCTATTGCGGGTCCCATATCACTATTTCGACAGTCTATGGCAAATATACTGTTCGGGGGAGAAGGAAACTATGAAACCACTTGCATCACATATCCTCATCCATCCAAGGATCTTGGATTTTGGGGGGGGGGGGAGATTTCAACACTATCAAATTCGTTGAGGAGAGGATCGGAGGCGCCCAGCCTCAACCCATGGCGATGGAGGAGTTCAATGAGTGTATTGATGATTGTAACATGGCCTTAGTTCCCACGACTGGTAGTCGTTTCACTTGGTGCAAAAATTTCGAAGGGCCGACGAGAATGTGCCAAGTTCTTGACAGAGTTCTCCAATCCTCTGACTTGGTCATGGCGGGGACTCCTTCAGCTCAGCTCCTATCCAGGGAATTCTCAGACTATCGGCCCATTCTCCTATCTTTCGAGAAGCAAATGCCTGAGGGTCCCAAATTGTGGCGATTCCAGCAGATGTGGACCACGAACCGAGACCTAAGAGGTGTGGTTTAGGAAATTTGGGATCAGACCTACAACAAATCTCCCTTGATGGATCTTCACCTGAAGCTCAAATTTCTTAGAGCTAAGCTCAAAGCTTGGAACAAGTCTTCTTTTGTTAACATTTTCCAAAGATTAGCTGGACTATAATCTGATATTGATTCTCTTGTAGCTTTATTGCAAAATAATAGGGACCCACTTGCATTTGAAGAATTAAAAAGGAAAAAAACACCAGTGGCATATGGCTTGTGCTCAAGAAGAGATTTTTTGGAAACAAAAGTCTCGCATCAAATGGCACTAAGAGGGGGATTCTAACACAAATTTTTTCCATGGCATAGTTAAAAGCGAAAATTCCATGTTCATGGCTGACTCTATTGTGAATTCTCAGGGACACTCCATTCAAGGGCATGAGGCTATCCATAATGAGGCCATATTTTTTTGAATGCCCTACTCTCATCAGAACCTCACCTAGTGGACAGCGACTACATCAAGTTGATCCCCACGTGCATCTCGAAAGACACCAATAGTATGTTGCTGAGGCCTTTTGACATGGAGGAGATATATTTGGCTTCTTCCTCTATCCCACAAGATAGTGCATCGGGAATGGATGGTTTTTCCTCAGCTTTTTTCATCTCTATGTGGGAAATAGTGGCTCCATCGGTTCTAGCGGCTGCCAATGAATTTTTGCTTGTTAAGAAATTCCCACCAGCTCACCCACTCAGTAATAATCCTTATTCCAAAGACATCAGCTCCGGAGTCTCTATAAGAATTCAGGCCCATTAACCTGTGTTCCACTGTCTACAAAATCATCACAAAGGCTCTAAATAGTCGGCTAGCTCTCAGCTTACCTCAGATCATATCCCCCAATCAAGGGGCGTTCATTAAAGGGAGATGCATTTCAGACAATATTGTGCTAGCCCAAGAGATTACCAGAGAAATCGACAAGAAAAGTGTTCATCCAAACATTATCTTGAGCCTGGATATGCTAAAAGTGTATGATCACCTTGAATGGGATTTTCTATGGTCCATTCTTAAGCAATTTGACTTTGTGGAGGAGTGGATTTAGCTTATGGAGGCTTTCACAAGTCATTGCTCCTTCTCGGTGGTGTTTTAAGGAATCTATAGAGGAATGTTTCACTCCTCTCGAGTCTTCGGCAAGGGAACTCCCTCCCCCCTAGCCTATTTATCATTGCGGAAGAGATATTGTCACTCAGCTTTGCTTCTCATCTCCCCGAATCAGCTTTATTCTCAGTCTCAAATCGTTGTCCCTCTCATTTGCTTTTTGCAGATGATATCATTGTGTTTGTGAATGAATGCGGCAAGATCCTCTCTCATCCAAGTCAAGAAGATTTTGGAAAGATATCAGCGGAGCTCAGGTCAAAAAGTCAACCCAAACAAAAGCAAATTTTATTTACCCCCAATTCCTCGACTTCTAGAGTAAGGGTGGTGTCCAGAACCTTATTGTTTGCTCAAGGCAAATTTTCACTGATCTATTTGGGAGCTCCCATCAGACTTGGCCGGAAAAAGAAAAGTTTTGCTCAGCCCATGATTGACAAAATAGGCCAAAAAATTCAGGGATGGCATGCAAAGCTTCTAAGCTCAACGGGTAGACTTGTTCTGATTTGGTCTGTTCTATGTAGTATGCCAATCCACATTTTATCATGCATAGTTGTTCCTAAAGGAGTTCTCAAGGCAATTGAGTCCTTATTGGCCAGATTCTTTTGGGGATCCTCTTACTTTGGAGCTCGTAAGCATTGGGTGGCATGGCATAAAATTTGCTTACCAACAGGGGAGAGGGGTCTTGGCATTAGGAAATTATAGAATATAAAAAAAAAAGCTTTTGTGTTAAAATAGTGTTGGCAACTATGTGAGTCTGACTCTATTTGGTCTTCATTTATGCGGCCAAATACAAAATTCTCCCTCCAACTTCCTGGAAAGGTCCCTTGCGGTGCTAAGTTGAATGGAAAGATATCCTCAGGATGAAAAGAATATTCTCGAAGTTGTGTACTTGGACTGTAGGCTCAGGTGATGTATCTTTTTGGTGTGAGAACTAGAACTACAATTTGGGCCTTATCGATGATCAGGGAGACTCCAATATTCGATTGAAAGATTTTCTCCTTGAGGGTGAATGGCAGTTTGATTCCCTTATTCCGCAGCTGGGGGCTGATTTTGTTCATACTCTCCACAACTCAACCCCCCACTTATCGGAAGATGATGACACAAGGCACTGGGCACCTAATCAGGTGGGCGTTTTCAATGTGAAGTCAGCATGGGAGGCTATTCATTACCGTGCTAATCTTTGCTAAGTGACCAATCAGATCTGGAACACGGTTATGCCAGTTTCAGCGAAGTTGATCTGCTGGAGAATTTTACACAACTCGCTCCCTGTTAACTCGATGGTCAAATCACGGTGAGTTATTGGCCTCGAAATGTGTATGCTGCTCTTGTCCCCACATCGAATCTCTGGACCATCTCTTTGTGTCGAGTGATCTTGCCAAGTCCTTATGGGTGTTCTTTAGTGTTGTTTTTGCAGTTCCTTATTATGTTCAACAATCCGTACACTCGAGGCTGAAGTGGTGGTTCATGAAATGTAAAGGGAATTCTCATTTTTCGATGGTGGAAGGATTGGCGTGTATAGCCATATGCAGGCATATATGGAGCTTTCGCGATAATAGCATATATGGAGGCATGGTAAAGGATTTCTCTCATGCTCGATTGGTCGTCATTGACTCTTTACAACACATTGAAAGCTTGCCATATGCAGGCATATATGGAGCTTTCGCGATAATAGCATATATGGAGGCATGGTAAAGGATTTCTCTCATGCTCGATTGGTCGTCATTGACTCTTTACAACACATTGAAAGCTTGCTTAAGCCAAGGATGAAATCTTGAAAATTTGGCATTGACTCACTCCTTATGATTGGTATTGAACCTCGATCACCCCCTGTAAAGAAGGCTCTACTTTGTTCTTGGAAACCCCCTCCCACTGGAACTTTTGCTCTGAATGTTGACGGATCTTGCCGTGGCGACTAGCTTGCGGTGGGGTGGATCATTAGGAATCACGGTGGAGACTTTATTTGTGCTTTTGCAGGTCATGTTGGTAAGGGCCAGAGCCTTCAAGGAGAGATCGCTATGCCCACACGTACGAGTTAGTGTCTTCTATGGGCATCCAAGCTCATGCCTTATCTGATTCCAAGCGCTTAGTTCAACTGATTGGCAAGAAGGCCCCGTTATGGCAAATCCATAACATATGGAAGGAACTGCATTACTACCTGAGGGAAGCATCGATACGAGTATGTCACTATTTCAAAGAATCGAATTAGGTGGCGGATTACCTATTGAAATTGGGACATAGTTTGCTAGAGCTTCAGTTTTTCTTAGACCAAGGTGATCTCTCCCTCGCCAGGCTCGTCGTCTCATGTGGCTGGATAAAAAGGGCACATCTTACTGGCGAGGATCCTTAGTGGTTATTTGTTGAAAGTTGTATTTTGTAGTTTCTCGTGATCATAGAGGAGTATGGAATGTTGGTTGTCTTTTTTGTTTTTGTGTAGGAGCTATATGTGGGTACATATTTTGTCTTTTGTAACTTTTGTAACTGAGTTTCAAGTGAGAAAGTCTCACTGAACTTACATTGCTCTCTCGTGTTCAGAGAGGAGCACATTTGTACTTTTGTCTAAGTATAAATATATTTACAAGTTTGGTTTAAAAAAAAGTTAAATTAGTTTTCTCTTATCCTAATTATCCTAAGAATTTTAGCCACACATTTTGTTAAATCCCAAATTATGAGCAAATAAAGAAAGCATGCATAAAAAGGCAAGAAAGGAAACTAATTATAAAAAAAATAAAAGCAAGAAACTAAGCTAACTATCTAAGTATGAAATTAAATCTACTCCTAAATTAATAAAAAAATTTAACTAAGCATGAAAATTAAGTAAGCAATGCAAAACATGACATTCATCTCGACTTCCTTCATTCTTGACATTCCTCGTCCTTGACATTCCTCGCCCTGTTCCTCATCCTTGACATTCCTCTTGACTTCCTTCGTCCTTGACATTCCTCGTCCTTGACATTCCTCGTCCTTGACATTCCTCGTCCTTGACATTCCTCTTGACTTCCTTAGTCCTTGACATTCCTCGTCCTTGACATTCCTCTCGACTTCCTTCGTTCTCAATTCGTTCATTCCTTCAGCGTCGATTAAGATCATGCAATGAGCTATCATGCAAAGAAGCAAAACAATTATGAGAATTAGTATTGCGCAGTTTATACTTGGTTATCCGTAACAGGCCATAACTCTTTTCTCTCGTTGTTGTCGGAACTTTAACCTTCAACCCTACTTTTTCTTTGTCCAATACAGAATGAGAGTCAATGGCGGAACTAGGCTTTGCCTAGATGAGGCATATGATTTTTCGTAGATATTAACTAGGTATATATTTCATGTAAGTTTTGAATGGATTAGATTCAAACTAGCATTATATTAATTTCATAATCTAAAATAATCTAAGCCTAATATTGATCTTAAGCATGTTCTAGATTATAATTAAGCCTTCAAGCAATTTTTTCCATATCACCTTGGACGGAGCACAACAAAGGAGTGCAAGGTAAGGTCATTACTGTTAGAAGTAGAGCAAATCAAGGGAAAAGAGTAAATTCTATTCATTAGTATTGGGGTCTATATATACAAGTGGAGTGGTCTCATTCTTCTATTCTATCCAATGTGGGACTAAACAAAGAGAGTATATTCCTATATTTAACACCCCCCCTCAAACTGTAGTTGGGTCAACCAATGATAGTTTGTCAATGAGGAATAGATGTCGCTTTATCGTATGAGCTTTGGTGAAAAGATCTGCTAGCGGAAGATCGGTGTGGACATATGGAAGAGAGATTGTGCCGGCCAGTAGATGATGACGAGTGAAGTGACAATCGATTTCTATGTGTTTCGTGCGTTCATGAAATACTGGATTGCTTTCTATTTTGATGGCGCTCATATTGTCGCAATGTAGAGGAGTGGCAGTTGTGAGGGACACATCCATGTCAAGGAGGAGTCGTCGGAGCCAAATGATGCGTCTTTGTGGTAGATGCCACGCGGTATTCGATCGCACTAGGCGAGACAACATCCTGTTTCTTTGATTTCCAGGATATGAGAGAGTCGCCTAGGAAGATGCAATAGCCAGTGGTAGATCGGCGATCTGTAGTGTTACCAGCCCAGTCTGCGTCGCTGTAGCCGCGAAGGGTGAGTGAGGATGATGTTGAGAAGAATAATGCTCTGCATGGTGTCTCACAAATGTATTGTAGGATGCGGAGTAGCGCTGATTGGTGAGGAGAGCGGGGTGTAGCGACAAATTGACTAAGGACATGAACTGCGTGAGAAATGTCAGGTCTGGTGATGGTGAGGTACACCAAGCTTCCTACGAGATGTCGATATTGAGTTGCGTCAGGTAGGGGATCGCCATCAGTGGTATTTAGTTTGACATTCGATTCAAGAGTATGCATTTGGTTTGGAAGTTCTTAGATCTGCGCGGTTGATAATGTCAGTGGCAAATTTCTGTTGAGATAGATGGTAGCCACGTGGTGTTTGATTGATCTCCAGTCTAAGAAAGTAATGAAGGTGGCCGAGGTCTTTTATTTCAAACTCTCGCTGGAGGTGGGATTTGATGTGCTGGATGGTCGATGGATTGTCACTCGTGATAATCATGTCATCGACGTAGAGAAGGAGAATGGTCCGTTGGCCATTCGAGGAGGAGATGAACATTGCCGGGTCATTTTCACTCGGAAGGAAGCCAGCTGGTTGCATGGCTTGTGTGAAGCGGGCGAACCAGGCACGGGGTGCCTGTTTGAGGCCATAGAGGGCTCGGCGAAGGTGACAGACGAGGCCTTTGGGGTGCGATAGTCCAGGTGGAAGAGTCATGTAGATATCTTCGGTGATTTTGCCATGCAGAAAGGCATTTTTCACATCCATTTGATATAGTGGCCATTGTCGGGAGGCGGCGACGGCAAGCAGTGTGCGAATAGTAGTCATTTTAGCCATTGGTGCGAATGTCTCCTAGTAGTCCACCCCATATTGTTGTGTAAAACCTCATGCGACTAGTCGAGCCTTGTGACGCTCAATGGTTCCATCTGCTCTAGTCTTGACTTTGTAGGTCCATTTACAGCTAATGGGTGTCTTTCCTGAAGGAAGAGGAGTGAGATCCCACGTATGAGTTTGCTGGAGAGTTGTAAGTTCTTCCTGCATGACCTGTTGCCACTCAGGGTGTTTGACTGCATCATGGTAAGAGTGGGGTTCCACATAATCTGACATCATCATAGTGACTGTGTGAAAGGCAATGGATAAGAAGTTGGGGTCACGGTATTTGGATGGTGGTTGGCGATCTCGAGTGGGATATCTGGTCTCAGGTGGGGTGTCAGTAGCGGGTGGTTCGGGTTCGATTGAACTTTGTGGAGGAGCTAATTGATCCTGTGCAGCAGGAGGTGGGGTAGAACTGGCCACTTGCTTGGTGGCAGAACTAGTTTCTAGGCTTAGCTCCGGAGTGATTTGTGGTGCCGGAGAGTTGGGTGTGTCAAGTTCAAGAAAGATTAGATCTGTGAGTGTGGATGGTGGTAAAGGTACGGGTGGGGAGGGTAGAGCGTAGTATGGAATATGTTCAAAGAATGTGACGTGGGGAGAGATGCGGAGGCGATCAGAGTGAGGATCATAGCAGCAATAGCCTTTATGATGTAGACTGTAGCCAAGGAATATGCACATGACAGATCTTGGTGAGAGCTTGTTGCGTTCTGAGGATGGGATTTGGACAAAGCATGTGCAGCCGAAGACTCGAAGATGGGAGTAATTTGGTGATTTTTGGTGTAGCTGTTGAAAGGGTGTGAGGCCTTCTAGAGTGGTGGAGGGAGTGCGATTGATGAGATAGACACTCGTAAGGAGAGCTTCTGCCCAAAACTGAACGGGTACGGATGCAGATAGTAACAATGATCTGGTGATTTCAAGGATGTGTCGGTGACGCCTTTCGGTAACACCGTTTTGTTGATGAGCGTATGGGCAGGAGAATTGAGAAAGGGTTCCCTGAGAGGCAAGGAATTCTGTGAAGCGACGGGATGTATATTCTCCCCCGAAATCTGAGCGTAGGGTTTTGATATGAGAGGAGAATTGTGTGAGGATCATGATGGCAAAGTTTTTGTAGATGTCATATGCATCAGATTTATGTTTCATCAGGTAGACCCATGTGAAACGGGAGTGATCGTCAATAAATCTTATGTAGTAACGATTGTCACCACGAGATGGATGTGGAGAGGGTCCCCAAATATCGGTATGGATGAGGTCAAAAGGAGCGGACGCGATTTTATTATTTATTGGAAAGGGTTGGGCCAAGTGTTTTGCCAACTTACAGCCGGTACAAGGTAACAAAGTGTCGACAGAGAAATTACCTAATTTTCTAGTTATGGAAAGGGTGCGAAGACGAGATAAAGAGAGATGACCGAGGCGACGATGCCAGAGGTCGCAGGTGGTTGGTTTGGAGTTAAGAAGGCGAATGACGGATGCAGTGGGAGTGGGAAGGATGTGCTTGTCCATGTAGTATAGGCCACCGATATTACGGCCAGTCCCAATCGTTTCTCCCGTGCGAGGATCCTGTATAAGAGAAGATGAAGCTGTGAAGGTAGCAGTATAGTTGTGTGAAGTGATTTGTGAAACTGAGAGTAAGTTCATTTTGACATCGGGGACGTGATGTACGTTGGGGATTGAGAATTGAGGCTTAATATGTAGGTGACCTACGGAAGTCATGGGTAATAGTGTGCCATCGGCTGTGCGAATCATGGCTGTAGGCGGTAGGGGTGTTTGATTGTGGAGGTATGTTTGTGATGACGTAAGATGATGTGTAGCACCTGAATCTAAAATCCATGAGTTAGTTTTTGTACCTGATTGAGTGACATGCGAGGTAGCTGGCGAACCTGTGTTAGGTAAGGGGCTGATGGATGTAGCGCCTGTAGGAGATCAGTGTATAATGGTGTCGTGGATGAAGTTTCGATGATGCCTGGGGCGTTGGTGGTGGTTTCTTAGCTAGCCTTGAGCGACACTGATCCATAGTGTGTCCGCAGAGTTTGTGGATGTCACACCATTGTTTGCGTGTGGAGGTGAGGCCGGGTTATTGTCTCGTCGACGAGGTGTACTGATGATAAGGAGGACCACGGTGGGTGGATGAGCGTGGAGCAGCGTGGACGGAGCATGGACTGATGGAAAGAGTGTTGAGGTGAAGACGTGTTTCTTCTACCGTAACTCAGAATACTGCTTCGAAAGGGTCTAGGTGACCGGTGGATGAGTTAGGCTGCGACGGTCGAACTCGGTGAACTTCATCGAGGCGAAAGAGGCGTTGCATGTCTCTGTTGTTATGGTGAATGGTCCTGGAAGCTGGATCAGTGAGAGGTGTTTCAAGGGCGGCAAGTTGTTCCCAGAGGTCAAAGATGTGGGTATAGAACTCACGGATCGAGCGATCGCCCTGTGTAACCATGGATATCTCCTAGTATAGTTGAAGCTCTCGAGCGTCATCTGACTGTGTATAGAGGCACTGCAGATATTCCCAGAGAGATATGGCAGTGTCGAATTGTGCGAGCTGAAGTCTGATGGAGGGTGAGACGGATTAGACTATTGCAGCGATGGCACGATCTTCAGCGAGAGTCCAGGTCATAAGATTGGACTCATAAGAGGAGAGAGCGGTCGAGTCCTTAGTGAGATCGCCGGTAGGAGTTGGTTGAGTTGGGGGTTTTGTTGTGCCATCGATGTGTCCCCAGAGCCCACGACTACGAAGAATGACTCGTAGGGAGTAGGACCAGAGACGGTAGTTATCGCCGTCAAGTTTTACATCAATAGATTGTTGATGAAAGTGCATCTCAGGCGTCGTCATAGTAACTTGAAAAAAAAATCTAGTTTGCCGGTTAAATGATTGGCGCAAGATCTGTGAAGATCTGAGATCTATGAAGTCTTGTTGTGCGCAGCGGAAATTTCGACAGCACCTCTGGTGCACAATAAGATAGTAAGATCACAACTAAATCCCCGTTTCACTAAGGAAATAAAAATTGACAGTGATATATCTCAGCAATATGGGATATACACGCTTCCTCTCATCAGTTCTAGGACTGACCTGTCGAGGGAACCTAACAAGCTATTCTGGTTGATGAGCCAAATGATTGGCTTTTAAAAAAAAATTTAACATCGGATGAACAGTATCCAAGCTGATGAACAGTGTTGGCTAGGGTTTATGAGGAATTGGAGAGAGAGATGGGAGGGTGGCTCTGATACCATGTTAGAAGTAGAGCAAATCAAGGGAAAAGAGCAAATTCTATTCATTAGTATTGGGGTCTATATATACAAGTGGAGTGGTCTCATTCTTCTACTCTATCCAATGTAGGACTAAACAAAGAGAGTATATTCCTATATTTAACAATTACAGTGTCCATGTCTGTCGAAGCTCCCACTATTTTGGCTTGGATTGCCCCGACTCTTCCTTCCCTTAGAGCATTTTGAGCTGGGTTAGTTTATCATAAGGTCTTTTGTCACGGGTGTTTTGAAGAGTTGAAGTTTGTTTTCTTGGCTCTTGCAGGAGGTTTTAGGTTTCTATTCACTTTAGCATTTTGAGTTGGGCTTGTTTTCTTGGCTCTTGGAGTATAGTAGTTTGTGTTATTTGATAGTCGAGTAACAGAAGGCTCCCTCATCTCATAATTATACATGAGTATGATAATTGAGGTAAGGTATCCCTTTTCCTTTACAGGAGTCTATATATTGTATATCATGATTACAAAAGCAACTTATTAACTTAATTTGCTTCTTCTTTTGTTCTTCTTTCCCTTTTTCCCCTTTCATTACTGTGTAAGGTAGCATCTTCATGAATTCAGTTTATAAGATTTATAAAATAATCTGATTCTTTCAAAGCAGATTACATTAAGTTATCTGATTTCTTATTAATTAATAATTAATAAGAGTTTCGTTTTGCATAATTTTTTCCTCTAGAATGTTTCTTTATTAACTCATCTATTTGATGGTACTATTCATAGCTGTGGAGCATTTCCGACATAACCGAGAACCTATGATATAGTTCATGCCAAAAGATTGTTGTTTGTTGAAGCTCATCTGCACCACCAAAGATGCTCGGTATGCTTAATATACTTTTGGAGATCGATCTTACACTGAGATCAGAGGTATGAGCTATTTTTTTGAGACTCTTCTTTTTGAAATTTTATGTTTTGCTTATAAATGATTTTAGAAAGAGTTAGCAACTCAAGTAAATACCTGAACAAATGAGCACTTGTAGTTACTGATCATGCTTCTAATTGCACTGTCATAGTCATCAAAGCTTTTTCCCTTCAAGATGTTCTTTGTGATGGAAAGTACAGAAAGCTCGATAAAAGATTATTACCAACAGTAACCTTATATATTTCTGTCAAATGTGTTAAGAAAGCTATATATAAGAGAGGGGCTTGCGCTACATGCGGCCATCCAATTTAAGCTCGTTCATCCAAAAAAGCAACCTCCAACATTCAGCAAAGACTAAGAAATACTAGAAAGGGTTAAAGATCTTAGATTTTGCTAATGGGACATACTTTCAACTAAAATTACATATACAACCAAAGAACAAAATGGACAACAATGTAGAAATTTCAGGTCTAATTTCTTTTGCAAATCATGAGTCTTTCAGAGCCTTTTTGGAGTAATTGGAGACTCCATGTGTGCGATATAACCCATTCATTATGCACTATTCTTTAAGGGTGAATTTGGTTTCAGAGCAAGTTTGGTTTTCTCCCTTCTGAGTTCTCAAACCCTTATATAACATTTCGCAGCCGTTGAGTTTAATTTTTATCAGTCCCCTATTGTTTCCCTGCCAAAATACCTTTTGCTGCGAAGTTAATCCATAGTCCAAAGAAGTATAGTCTTTTATGACTAGGTATTAACTTGCAACCAAACCTATTCGTGCAACCAAGGGGAGCCTAGGAGGAGACAGATACATCTTACTGAAAGCAGCATATAGGACAAACTATTGGTAGTAAATTACAAAACTCTATCATTATATATTCAAAAGAATTAAGTGCTAGCTGCAATTTTGTATAGTCGATGCATCTCTGGTTCTCCTTACATTCAATTGAATAGTTGATACCATGACAAATGCAGGGTTGGGTGATACTCCTTGATTCAGCTTCTCTTCTCGAAGCAGCCAGATCTGTTGCTACACAAGTGAAGTGGGATGCACGCATCACAGATCTCGATATACTAGAAACCCTGTGAAGTACATATAATATTCGTTCATTCATGGATGGTGATCATCTTAAAATTATGTCCCATTTCAAGTGAGGCCCGAGAAACTTTGATGGAGATCTAATTTGGAACCGTAAGGCATCAACAACAGTTTACTTGTACTAGATGCAAGAGGGGGAGAGCATAGGGATAGCCTTAATTTGCTAAACTTAGAAATGATTATATAGGATAATGAAATTGGAACTGTGGAGTTGATTTTTTTTTTTTTAGGGTGTCATTGGACACATGTATTTGTTGCAGTACATGTGACTTTTGGTCAGGTTCTTGTATTATTTTTCTCTCTGTACCCACATCCTGCTTGTATTTTATGGACATACATGTGGTTTGATAATGCCAATTTATTTATTTTTTCTGATGTAAATATTTTTTTCTATTTTCTTAGGTATTTCTTTTTGCCGTAAAAGGTTGATTGATTAATGCAGACGTCATGGAATTTGTGAGGCAACTAGAGGTGCAAACGGTTCGGATGTGGCTCATATACGATGCTCATCATATATGTATCCACTTTTCAATTTTGAAAATGAATATGGATTGTTTCAGTAAAAAAAACTCATATAATATTGAAAAGATATGTATGCGGTTATATATGCTGATACAAAACGAATATGAAAAATCAAGATAATATTGAAAAGAATATTTTTCATATGATACAACAAGTTCACTAACATGGTCCTTATATTTGAACAGCTAAGATTAGATCTCTTGATCATCAAAATTAATTTCAAATTCATCAATTTAAGGATTAAAACAATTGTAACTGTATGACTAACATATGCTCAGATAATTTCGGCTATGGATGGAGATATTTCACTACATATCTATATCCGTAATCATATCCTACGGACATAGATATTTATAGCATATATCTACATCCTAATGGATAATTGATATATTTGCTAAAACATATATTTTTAGCACCCATATTGGTTACCTCTAGCTAGGATCTATGATTCTATTGTCTGTAGCTAGCGTGGGTCATGACCAATATATAATTATTTGCTGCCATATAGGAGATCTTAGTAACATATATAAGGTATGATTATTAAACTGTTTCTTGGAAAAAAAAGGTAAATTACATAAACCCGAGAACTATCAGCTTTTTGGGGTAAACCCAATAACATAACTTTCAAAATCACCATAAATCCTCAATACTTTTTGCAGAAACCCCCTGATATATTTTGGGTAAATTACATTAAACCCTAATAACTTTCAAAATGCCTTTTTACGTTGTTTTTTTTTTTTTTGTTCTCATTTATGGGGTTATATGCAAAGTGCAGAAACTTGTTTTAGATTTTTGGGTAAATAACATTAAATCCCCCTGAGGTTTGCAACTTTGACAACAAATCCCCCTGAGGTTTAGAAGTGACACTTTCTCCCCCTCTCTATTTATTCTTAATATAATAGAGTCACATGATACTCATGTGACTACTTAAGGACCAAAATACCCTTTACCATGATTTTCCTTCTCCATTTCTTTTTTTTTACTGCGGAGTTAGTTTTTTTCTTTTTTTTCTTTTATTATTTTAGGGAATTCGAACCTTATAACTTCTAAACTCCATAAAGTATAAAAATTAATGAATTTGTCTTGTTTTCTTGGATGAAAACTTTTAGGGGAGAATCAGTGAAAGGTAAAATTTTGTTCTTAGCTCAATAGTTTTTTTATGACAACTACAAAATGGATTAAAAAAACTAGAAGATGAAATATGCTGGAGATAATTTTTTTTAAAAAAAATTCTAGAGGGTATTTTGGTCATTAAGGGGTCACATAAGTATCATGTGACTCTATTAGATTGAGAACTAACAAGGAGGGGGAGAAAGTGTTACTTTCTAAACCTCAGGGGGAGTTTTTGTCAAAGTTGCAAACCTCAGGGGGATTTAGTGTTATTTACCCTAGATTTTCTGCATTTCCAAAAGGTTATTGGAATTTAGTGCGATTTTGAAAGTTATGGAGGATTTACTCCAAAACATTAAAGTTATGATGTCCATGTATGCTGTCTTAGCTGTTCATTTCGGAGCAAAAGTTGCATTTTTCTCCCAGCTATAAATTTGAATTTGAAATGATGTTTTTGCTCAAAAATATATTTTTAAAAAGAAAAAGTTTCATAGGAAAAATATCTTAAAATTGAAAAAGTTTCATTTGAGCAGATCTTGTAACTTAAAGGGGTAATTGCATATTAGTCCCTTACATCAATGTTAATTAACAAATAGTTCATCAAATCTCATTATTTGCTTAGTAGTCCCTTAAATTTTCAATTTTATTGCCATATATTCCTTATGTTAGAAAATATGTTAATTCCTCCAACACTAGTTGGGTTAAGCATTAATCCAACATCTCAAATTATCTTAGTGCCACTGGTATACGCTTCTCTCTCAAAGTCACTAAAAGATCCCTTGTTTTCAAATTTTTTCCGCTCTCTCAAGGAGCGAATCAGCTCGGATTTGGGTTTGAGAGGTAGAGGATCGTTGAAGAAGAAAGATTAGTGATTTTTTGTTTAAGAGTGAGTGGGTTTCGAGTTTAAACCTGTTATGAACAAGCAGGTGGGTTTATAAATTATGGAGTTAAAATGGGTCGGGGTATAATAGAAAATCTACCTACTCACATTACATTTAACCCTCATTATTAACGGCACCTAACAAGAGGGATGCATTGGCAATATAATTGAAAATAAAAGGGACTAATAAACAAATAATGAGACTTGAGGGACTATGTGGCTATCAAGGTTGATTTAAGGGACTAATTGCAATTAACGCTAACTTATTAAATACCGGCTTAGCAAAAGAACAGGTAAAAGTGGCAAATTAGGGGGCGAATTAGGGGGAGAATTTGGTGCCCATCCATTAATTCCTTTACTCCTTCACCTCTTATATAATTTGAGAGCTCGATGACGAGCTCTTCACTTTTGTTTCTCTCTCGAAAACTCTCCAACTGTCCCTCTCTTTCTCTCTCGAAAACCCACCAGAGTCCCGATGGCAGAGTTCTCGATAGGCCTCCCCTTTGCGTTGTGGGCGGAGGAGGTCACTGTCTCTACCGTTATCTTGCGGTCCAGTGAGTTTTTTTTTTAGGTAATTGATTGATGTGATTCATGTGAGAAGGGAAAGTTGCTTGAAGGCCTAATCTTAATCCAGAAAAATAATTAAATTCAAGATAGAGATTAGTCTTAGATTATTTTAGGTCGCGCATTTATTGTATTTTTTAGTTTGAATTTAATCCATTCATGGCTTACAAGAACCCCTTGACTCCCTCAATTTGACGAGAAAAAGGGAAAGTTACGACAATAAAAAAGAAAAAAAAATTGTTGGGTCCATGATACATGATCAATTACTCATATCTGTGCTAATCTTTACATATGCTTTGATTCGCTGCACGGTCGTTCACCACTTCATTGCTGGATGACTGGTGAAAATGGGGACGAATGGACTGGAGAGGAAGGTGGAGGAGGAGGAGCAGGGATTGATGAGAAGGCTGAGGGAGATATAATTCCATATTTAAATTGTTTACCACCTTTTCTGGCATGTTCTTCTTTAATCCATTATCTTTACTTTCGAACTCCCATCTAGAGTGTAGGGGGTGATGAGAAGGTAGAGATGAAGATGACAGATTGGGGCAAAACAGGCTGGGGAGGAAGATGTTAGGCAATTTGAATATAGAGCGGTCTTCCTTTCCGCCTTGTCCTTCACCCCCTATTCCTCGTCCTCCACCTTTCTCACGTACCCATTTTTATCAGTTTTTTGGCATTTCGTGTTGAATTATCATGGAGAGAATCAATACAATTATTATGATTTATGATTAGTATTTCATGGAGTAATTGGTCATCTATAATAGGCCCTAACTCTTTTCTCTCTTTGTTGTCAGAACTTTAACCTTGGCTCTCCCTTTTTTGCCAATTGATAAAAATGGAGTAATTGGTCATCTATAATAGGCCCTAACTCTTTTCTCTCCACATTGTACGCCATAACACAAAGCTAATGTCTAGGAAATTAGACATTACCTCCAGACTGTGGAGTACCAACAAACTTCAGTATGAGACTGGAAAAAGAGATCATGTGAGGGTTTAGCCATGGCTCTAATGCGTAAGAGCTTCCTCCAAAAGCAAGAGTCCGCAGCTCTAGGCTGGACCACCCAGACTGAGTTCCTCTTGAGATATGTTTTTGGAGCCATTTAATCTACAAGATATCCTGTTTCATATGAATAGCCCACAAAAGCATCACCATGGCAGCTTTATTCCAGTCCTCTGCTCTGACCAATCCCAAGCCCCCAAGCTTCTTAGGTAAGCATACATTCCCTCACGCTTGCCCAATATAAAAGAACCGCAAATCTTATCATTATGCTTCACAGTCCTCTTAGGAAGTTTTTTTTTTAAAAAAAAACTCCTGCTAATATATGTTGATGCTAAAAACTAGCTCCAATCTGCTAGCATAAGATAGATCATGGGATCCCCAAGCTTTAACTTTTACTTCAATTTTACCAAGAAGTTCATGACACTGATTCTGTGACACACTACTATCTGAAAGAGGGACACTCAAGTACTTCGCTGGAAGTATACCCTCCCCATACCCCCAACAAATGAAGAAGGTTGACTCTCAAATCACGATGAACACCAGCTCGAAAGAGACTGCTCTTACCTGCAGTCACCACAAGGCCAAAAGCAACTGAGAATTTGTTCAATTTTTTAGAAGTTAAATTAAATTGGATGCAAAAGTTGCATATAATTAAACAGACATATGATCGTATTGGAAATTCATGGTTAGTTAGACTATTTGAAATTGAGAGGGTGCATGTGGGTTTTGGTTTCCTTTTTTTTTTTAGTGGGGTGTGGGTGGTGGTTGGGGTATGTGCAGGACACTATTAAATTTTTGGACAGATTTTCTCTGATTCCTGTGGTTACAAACCATAGTGGGATTTTCTGTAGTTTACCCATTCATTAAAGAAATAATTTAATTTAATAACTGATCTTTGTTATGCTGAGCCAACATTGAATAGTTGCAACTGCTTGATTAAAGTTATTTTGGTCTGTGAATGCGCTGAATGGTAAGAAACATGGCTTACCATGATGATCATAGTGTAGTATCAATTTTCTTAATTAAAATTTATTTTGGTCGTTTTCCATCCATTGCTTACCAATATTTTGATTCTTGTAATAAGGTAATAGAAAATCCAGAAGTAGATGAGGAGGTGATTGGAAAATGGTGATATAACATTTTTACTGTATCATTATAGGAAGACAAACTTCAGCTCACGTGGTGCTGAACATAGGAGCACTGGCAACTACCCAATACTTCTACTCGCATTGTTCTCACTCCTCACCATCAAAGCTTGTTTCCATCAAGAAGTTCTTGGATGAAAGGAAAGAAAAAAAAAACCTTATAACCAATTATTGGCATTAACTTTATATATAGCTGTCAAATTCAGCTGGACAGCAGCGGGAGCCCCAAAGACTTGTGGTGGAAAGCCAGCAGAACAAACATAGGCGACAGAGACCAACGTGAGGGACGGCCATCATGAGGGTTTCATGGAATTCTGGATTGCATGTCATGCATGATAGAAATGAAAAGGAAGACAAGGCAGAGGCGCCTGGAGGGAAACTCGATAGAGGTGTGTGACCGTCAGGCAGTGAAGCGACAAGCGGAAACAGCAAGGGGGGTGGTGGGTGCTAGTGGTTCTTCTGGAATTTTTATTTTATGGGCTTTTGTAGTTCGCGTGAAATGTGGAGTAGAAGAGGAACAATATAGGATGCATGATTTCCTGATCGCCTATGGTAAAAGGATTTCAATTAATAAAAACTTTAATTCAGATAGGATTGTTCAGGCAGATTTTGACAATCCAGGAGTTGATTCCTGATGCTCTGAAGGCGGTGAAAGGGTTTAATTTTCCCGATTGTGCCCAGATTGGCCATAAGATACAGGAAAGTTCTGTCGGTGACAGAGAGACAGAACTGACGGCAGACATTGCGAAGAAATCTACAACTGGTGAGACTTTAATGCTATAGTCAAAGGCTGACGTAACTCTAGCGATGGATTTTCTATCATGCAGTTGTTCAGAGTCACTGCAAGAGCATATCGTGATTGATGTGTGTAGCCTCGAGGATAGTGTTGGACTAGGTGGAGCAGTTGAGCAGGCACGGGTGAGTGACACACATGAAGATGGTTGCATCACGCTTGTGGGGAGGTGTAGGACATGTAGTGCTAATGTCTTGTCCCAGCCAAGCATTGTAGGAGAGAGATGGATGCATTCAGCTTGTAGGGAGGTGCGAGACTGGTAGAGCTTCTGTCAGGCCACGGGCAAGGAATGTAGGACATAATGACATTGAACTTGTTTATAGGTGCAGGACAGGTAGTGCCCGTCTGGTCCCAGCCAAGTGATGTGGGTCATGGCTGCATCCGGTTCGTAGGGAGGAAAAGAACAAGTGCACATGTACTGTACCAGGAGAGAAGTGCATGTGGAGCATGAGCACAGAAGACGAATTGGCCCACTATCATGCTCGGCTTGGAAGAGAAGCAGAGTTTGTTTGTATTAAAAGGATTTCTAGGCATGTTAGAGAGGTGGAGCCATGATGACGCGCATGACAGCAAGAGTCAGGCCCCCAGTGCGGGTGCATGCGCTCCCATTTTGAAGTGAAAATCATTAGAAGACGCTAGCGACAAAGATTCAAGATGACAACGGGAAATCTCCATGTGACTTGGGAATCAAAGCCAAGATAAAGATTGTTAGAATTGTGTCTTTAATTCTTTTTAATTAGTTGCATAGGATTAGAGTTCTATCATGGGTAAGAGATTGAGTTTCATCATGACAAGGAGTTTGTATCTTATTCAAACTAAGGAAGTTAGGCTAGAGGTGGGTTTCTTGGTTTCTCTATATATAATCATTTATTGTAGTAAATCAAGGTGAACGAGACAAATTTAGATCTGCGGAGCTTTAAAAGAATCGGAGCCCTAAAATGGGTAAAGGTTGAAGTTGTAGATTCTTTTGAACAATAAAGAATGTTAGTTCTTCCCGTATATTTGTAATATTTTTATATCTTCTTCGTGGGGAGTAAGAATTGCAACACTACATGGACGAAGCCTAGCTCATCACCCCCTATTCCTCGTGCTTGACATTCCTCTCGACTTTGTTCATCATTGAATCTGTTTGTTCCTTCAGTGTCGATTAAGATCATGCAGTGAACTATCATGCAGAGAATCAAAACAATTATGAGGACTAGTACTGCATTTCACAATTGGTCATCCATAATGGTCCCTAGCTCTTTTCTCTCTTTATTGTCAGACTATTCTAGTAATGTCATTCCAATCTCGCCAATTAGGATCATTAATATCAAGTGATTTTCGGTTGAGTTTAAAAATAGTAAAAGTGATTTAAACCTTTGTGGGACAACCAAACGTAGTCAAGGTTATAAGGAACATGATGTTATTTTTATATAGTATTATCATATACTAGTAAATATGGATTCATTCACCTATGCCAAAACTGTAAACATCCAACACTTGTTGTGAGTATGGTTCAAAGGTCTTATTTCCACTAGCATATTTCTTTCATGTTTGCATGTCTATGAACTTTACTGTAGGTTTTGGTCTGCTTTGCTTCTGGTATTTTGTGCTTGGTTGAAGAATTGGGTGCTTGATTGACGATGGTAGAGTAAAACTTTTGTCTCAGGTTAGATTATCCAATGCTTTGTTTGCTCGAGTGTTTTGAAGAGTTGAACTTTGTTTTCTTGGCTTTGCAGGAGGTTTTAGATTTCTATTCTCCTGCTCAACTAGGATACATTTTAAATAAAGTGTGGTAGTTTGTGTTATTTGCTAGTCGAGTAATAGAAATCTTTTTTTTTTTTGGTAAATGAAAACTTTATTCATCACCAGTATGTATAGTTGTAGTACATCTCATTGCTCAAGCTACAGAGCATTCAAAAGAGAAAATTAACATTCAGGGGATTTTAACCCTACAACTCTCCCTCAAATAGAATTTACAAAGAGATTAACCACTCTTTGTTATCTTCAGACAGAGGGTTGTTAAGCATAACAGTCAAAACATTTACTTTGATTTCTTTAACTATCTGATCAGAGCTTATGGCTTTTTGATTGAAGATCCTTGCATTGCGCTCGCACTAAATGTTGTAAACTGCTGATGATAAAGCTGCTCTCTTAGTTCTTTGTTTGAATCCCTTCCCCCACAGTCGAAAACTAAACCAATCCACTAATTGATTCCAGTTAGAAGATCTCCATCCAAATTGAAGCCAATCCATGATATGATTCCAAACACCCATAGAGAAGCTACATTCAAAGAAGTGTTAGAAACAAGACAAATCAAGAGAAAGGTGCAATTTTATTCATTAGTATTTGGGTCTATATATACAAGAGGAGTGGTCTCATTCTTCTACTCTATCGGATGTGGGACTAAATAAACGGGGTCTATTCCTATCTAACATAAAGAAATAACTCTCAACACTCCTCCTCAAGATGGGCGAAAGATATCTATTAAGCCCATCTTGTCACACCCTCTAACTAGGCCTACTGAGCTAAGTCCTTTAGTCAAGCAATGCACTGATCCTTAGTTGGAACATGGCCTAACTCCAGTAGCCCACTGTTCAGCTTCTCTTTGATGAAGAACCTGTCAATCTCGATGTGCTTGGTTCTGTTATGCTGCACTGGGTTGTTGGCAATACTGATAGCTGACTTGTTGTTGCACCACAATCTAATCTTGGCCCCTTGATCTAGCTTTAGCTCCATCAGCATGCTTTTCAGCCACATCAACTCCAAGAACCCCCACGGCCATTGCTCAGACTGCCACCGTTGATCTTGCCACCACAGATTGCTTCTTGTTTTTTCAAGAGACTAAGTTGCCTCCTACAAATATGCAATACCCTGAGGTAGACCTCCTATCATGTCCGCAGCTAGCCCAATCTGAGTCACAGTAGCCCTCAATGTTCACATGGTCACTCCTCCTGAATATCAGCCCTTTGCGAGGGACACCCTTCGATACTTCAGATCCGATATATCAGATCCATATGACCCTTCCTCGGTCATGCATGTAGCGGCTCACCACGCCACCGCAAATGAAATGGCTAGATGTGTGTGACTCGGATAGATCAACCTACCAACCACCTCGATATCTCTCACGATCAGCGGTTCTCCTACCTCAAGAATCGCCTTGAACCTCGATCGATAGGTGCAGTAGCAGGTTTGCACCCTAACATTCCTGTCTCTGCAAGAAGATCCAGTGCATACTTTCTATGGGAGAGAACAATCCCCTCCGCTCCATGAGCTATCTCTATTCCAAGAAAGTATCGAAGCTGACCCAGATCCTTCACTTCAAATTTTTTGCTCAATCTCACCTTGAGCTGGGCAATCTCTTTCTCATCATACCCTGTGATGATCATGTCATCTACATACACCGTAGCATAGTGATGTGGCCCCACTTCTTCGAAGAACACAAGATGGTCGCATTGATCCGCTTGTATCCCATACCAACCATAGCCCTCCGAACTCGCCGAACCATGCTCGGGGAGACTGCTTTAGCCCATACAGAGACTTCTTCAGCCTGCAGACTTTACCCACTATCTGTCCTGTGCCAAATCCTGGTGGTATCTCCATATACACCTCCTCCACTAGATCCCCATGAAGAAATGCATTCTTCACGTCTAGTTGGTATAGTTTCCATCCACTATTTATCATGAGAGATCGGTGTCGAGCGGTGCTCATCTTCGCCACTGGTGCAAAAGTCTCATCGTAGTCAATGCCGTATGTCTGGCTGTACCCTTTTGCCACCAGTCGTGCCTTGTAGCGTTCAACCCGCCCTTTTGGATTCTGCTTCACAGTAAACACCCATTTGCATCCCACTGCTCTTTTCCCTGCTGGCAGTGTCACCAACTCCCATGTGTGGTTCTTCTCGAGAGCCCCCAGCTCCTCGTGCATGACTGCCTTCCACTTTGGGTCATTCTTAGCAGCCTACCAGTTGTTAGGTATAGTAACAGAATCTAATGATGCAATGAATGCTCTATGTGAAGGGGATATGTTAGAATAGGAAATAAATTGAGCAAGATCCCAACCATATTTGTCAGGAGGATTACCCGTGATATCATGGCGCAGCTTCCCTTGCATAACGGTGTGGGCAGAAGGGTAGCAATAGAAGGAATGATATCACCTGAAGTGGAGGATGGTGTAGGTTTCTCAAGAGTTAGAGCAGAACGGGACGAGGGAGTCGGCACTGGGACTGTAGGCACCTCTGGCACTGTAGGCACTTCCATCGCCCCTCTCTCCTTCAGATGTATGCACTCCCTCTGAGCTGTAGGCAACTCCCCCTGAGCTGTAAGCCTAGCACCCATTGTCTCCTCCTCCTCCTCTTTGTCTTCATCCTCCTGCTCCTCTGAGTAAGGGATCGAAATTGGGATTGACCCCCTTGAGCTCTCACCATTCTCCCCCTCTCGCCTCATACCTCTAGTATCGGGCGAGTCTCCAAAGGGTGAAGTTACCCCCAATGTGTAGTATGGCTCGAGCTCTCGAAACCGCACATCCATGCTGACAAACAGTCTTTTTTTCACTGGGCTCCAACAGACATACCCTTTCTGTGTGCCAGAGTATCCCACGAACATACACTTCACTGCCCTGGGATCCAGTTTCCCAACAGATGGTCTGTTGTCCTTCACAAAACACACACAGCCAAACACCTTCAATGGTAGGGCCCCCCCCCGGTTGTCTCCCTTCAGTGTCTCACGCGGAGATTTTCATTTCAATACACTCGAAGGCATCCTATTGATTAAGTGAGCAGCCATCAAAACTGCTTGTCCCCACAATATTTTTGGGACATTTATTGTCATCATCATACTCCTAGCAACTTCTAGGAGATGTCTATTCTTCCTCTCTGCTACCCCATTCTGAGCCGGGGTGTATGTGCATGTAGTCTGGTGTTGTATCCCTTGAGCTGACACATACTCTCCAAATATTCTGTTGGTGTACTCTGTCTCATTATCTGACCTCAACACCTTTACCAGTGCACCATACTGAGTCTGGATGTGCCTATGAAAGTCTTTGAAATAACCAACTACATCATTCTTATTTTTCATCAGGTACACCCAAGTGACTCTAGAAAAATAATCAATAAATGTAACAAAATACTTGCATCCACTTATAGAATTTATTGGACAAGGTCCCCATCGTCGAGAATGTATCACCTCAAAACTACAGAACTCCTATTACCCGAATCGACATAAGAGCTTCTAGTAAGCTTCCCAAACTCACAAGCATCACAATCAAGCTTCGTTGATTTGCTTTCAAATAAGATTGGATACATTTTACCTGAATACTAAATGAAGGATGTCACATCCGTTTATGATGTAGCATCAACTCATCCTCTGCGCACACCTCAGTTCCTCCTACTCCCGTCCTCTCAACCATAGATGTCAGTGCTGAGTCCATCCTTTCACGGTCCAGGTACTACAGCCCGCTACGCCATGTGCCAGTCCCAAGTCTTCGCCCTGTCCCCTTCTCCTGAAAGATCACCTTAGGAATATTGAAAGAAACAACACATCTCAGTTGAAGGATAATGACACTAATGGATAACAGGCTAACAGGAAATGAAAGAGCATGCAAAATATTAGATAGTGCTACAGAACCTGTACAATTAACAGTGCCATTACCGATCACAACCTGTGCTATATCATCCGCAATCTGGATACTCTCTGGCTCTGCCAGGTGAGTATAAAACGAGAACTCACTGACATTACCAGTTACATGTCTAGATGCTCCGAATTCATTATCCAGTCTGTGGATCTAGTGGCAGCCATGGATGCAAGGGCATGTGTGTCGTTCATACCTTTGTTTGGGTGTGCGCGAAGAGCGTAACTAGCATAGTCTCCTCCAGAGAAAGCAGTAGATGCACCATCGGACACGCCGCTTCATCGCTTCGCTTCCTTCTCGCCGCCAAGAGAGCTCGATCCTCCTCAGTAAAAGTCATCTCAGCTTCTTCCTCCCCATCTGTCACTGACAGATTCGCCCGATGGCCTCCTCTTCCACCTCGCTGGCCTCCACGGCTGCGACCACGGCCTCCGGCCTGTCCACGTCCACCCCAATTCCTCTCCTTGGATGGCTTAGAGCACATCTGTCTCAGATGCCCTACCTCTCCGCAGTTAAAGCACTGTCTAGTCTCCCCTCTGAATCCAGTGTTACCTGGGTTTGAGACTACCAGGGCTGACTTCTTCCCCGAAGTCCACTGTCCCTGCTCAGAGCTCGATACGGCTCTCTTCCTGTATCATGGCCGAGACTGCCTCCTCCAGAGATGGAATCTTCATCTGGGCTAGTAGCATCGCCGTCCTCTGCTCAAATGATGGAGCAAAGCCTCGGAGAAATAGCATGGTCCTCTTCGCAAAGAGGCCTCAAGGCCCTTGCACTCGTGGTCCTTGTAACTTGCTAGGGACGAAGTGATCGTGATCCGACCACAAGCGCTCGGTTTAGTGGCATACTCTTGTACGCCCTCTCCCCGGATCAGAAGGCCGATCTCCTTTTCGATCTGGAATACCCTCAAGTTATTCCCCACCCCATCATAGGTCCTTCTCAAGTTCTCCCAAACATCCTGCACCTTCCCAAGGCCATCTATCGTGGCTGTAATTGGCTGGACCACAGAATTGAGAAGCCAGATATACACCAACATATGAGTGGACTTCCACTCATCTCTTCCTGCGGAGCCCTCAGCCGGTTCAGTCTTCTCTCCCGTCAGATATCCCTCCAGGTTCCTCCCTGCAATGGTATATCTCACCCAGCGCGACCAACTCAGATATGTCGCTCGCCCTTCGAGCTTCACGTCGATAGGTGGAAGCTCCACCTTCTTGGGCGGTGGCTTTGTTGAGCCCTCTCTCGCTGTCATTCTCATGAACTCCATCATAGTTGAAACATCCTCCGGGTTCAACTTCTTGATGAGTTTCACCATCGGGTATGTGCCGGTCTCCATCGATCTAATTTGTGTTCGGGTTCCCTCACACCGATCCCACACCCGGCCTTCAACTTTCCTCGTCTCCAAACATCACCCTCTTCTCATCATCCACCTTGCCCCTCCCCGTTCATCTCATCTCCTCAACACGAGGGGGGCTACACGATCAAGGAGATTATTTCACAAAGGAAATAATCGCCAAAGTGAGTGAAATCGATCAAGCGAAATCATCACTCTTCTCAGGATCAAAGCAAGGTTTGATCCAGAGGAGATTATTTCACGAAGGAAATAATCGCCAAAGGAATGACGGCTAGGGTTAGGGGATTATTTCACGAAGGAAATAATCGCCAAAGGGGATTTTTTTTTTGTCGGCTAGGATTTTGGAGGCTAGGGTTTTGGAGGCTCTGATACCATGTTAGAAGCAGGGCAAATCAAGAGAAATGTGCAATTTTATTCATTAGTATTGGGATCTATATATACAAGAGGAGTGGTCTCATTCTTCTACTCTATCCGATGTGGGACTAAACAAAAGGGGTCTATTCCTATCTAACAAAAAGAAATAACTCTCAACAATAAGAGATGGTTTCGGCTCTCCAATGCTGAACCAGAACATAAGCAACATACATTGCTCTGTATAATCCCTCTCTTAAGTAAATTATCCTGAGTTAGGAGTCTATTTTGAACTGCTAACCATAGGATAAAAGAATGTTTTGGGATATTCATTTTCTCCCACACTGTTTTGTACCAAGACACATTGTTTGTCACAGGGGAGATCTTAGAGTATAAATCAGAGAGCTTGATTTCAGACTCATTGTAGCATGAACCAATTAGGTTCTTCAAGTTATCCACTCCTCCATAGTGTATAATAGTCTTATTCCTAGCTTTGATCAATTGTTTCCACATCCAAGAGTCACCAGACTTAACGTTGACCTGCCATATAATCATGAGTATGATAATTGAGGTAAGGTATCTCTTTTCCTCATAATCATGAGTATGATAATTGAGGTAAGGTATCTCTTCTCCTTTACATACTTCCGTGGTAGGTAATAACTAATATGAAGCAGAGTTACATATATCGTCTATCATGATTATGAGAGCAAAACTATTTAACTTATTTTTCTTCTTCCATGCTAACTTATTGATAATCCCTCCCCCCCCCCACCCAGAACATTGCCCATAATTTTGGGGTGCTTATGATTTAGATGTAGGATTCAATTTCTTAAGTTTCTCTACAAATTAACTTAGTGCATGAATACTTTAGTTGGTCGCCTTGAGAGGTGTATCCAGATTTTCTTGGGTGGATAATGTTTCAAAAGAAAACTAGTAGGCTCTCTTTAGTCTCTGTCTCTTTCAAATAAAGCTGAATATAATTCATTTAGCCAGGAGAAACTTTGGAGAGATTGTTCCTAGTAAGCATGAGCTTGTCAGGCTAACAAGATTGTGTTGTCCTTTGATTTCCTGTAGAGGTTTCTTAACTTTAGTTTATGTTTCATAGTTGAAAACTGTTATAGATGGTTATTGGCTTATGATACCAACAGTTTCTGTAGGTATGAAGTCTATTATTCAGAATAATTCTGCGTGTGAAACTCCCTCAAAATCTAATAAAGAGGACATTGTCAGTAAGCATGTATTCACATATATTATAACATGAATTAACAGTTATTTATGTCAATCATCCATAACTCTGTGGGACTCGATAAAACCTTGCCTTTGTGCATCAAAAGTTGTGGTCACCATGATGAGAGGTGATCTCACCATGGTTTGATAACTTATTGTGTTGCATGTCATAAAGTTTCATGTATCACCGACCGAAGAGTCCTAAAGTGTTGTATAGCCATGTATAATGTTTAAAAACACCAGCAAACCCAGTAGAATCTATTCATGTGCGGTTAATTTCTCATATCCTTCATTGCAGAAGATTTAATAGAGACCGACCCCCAACCACATATATTATAACCATGATGTATCCACTCACTCTTTCTTTTCCTCATTTTCCCTTGTTAACACGGTTGTCTGTCTCTCAGCATGTCCTGAGTAAGTACTGTTTATTTGTCATTTCTGTTACTATGGCTTGTCTACCGTAACTAGACCATTTCGAGATTGTGGAATTATGTCAACAAATTCACCACACTAAAACATGGATTCAACTTATTGACAATGGATGATAGTATATCTTTCGCATAAGTTTTGTTCTTTTATGTTTTTCTCTATTAACTCATTTATTGAATGTTATTGTTCTTAGGTGTGAAGCATTTCATATCCAAGAACTTATGATATGGCTCGTGCTGAAGGATTGCTGTCCGTTGAGGCTCATCAGCACCTTAGAATGCTCCATGCTTGATATATTCTTCCACATCGATTGTATATTGAGACCAAAAGACTCTTCTTTTCGAAATTATATGTTTTGCTCATATCTAGAAACACTTAAGCAAATCAAGTAAATATCCGAACATATGAGCGCTTGCTTGCAGATACTCATGCTTCTAGTTTCGTCATAAAAGCCTTTTTTCTCTTCAGGATGTTCTGCTGATGGAAAGGAAAACAAAGCTCCATGAAAGATTTTTACAAGTAACCTTATGCGTCGCTGTGAACTTCATGCCTAAGGAAATTATCTACAATAGAGGGGGCTGGAGGAAATTATCTACAATAGAGGGAGCCTGAGCTCAGCCCAATTGACAAATCGAAAGAAAAATGTGGTCATGCAATTTAAGCTTGTTCATCCAAAAAGCGAGGACTACGAAAATCTAGAAAGGGAAAAAGATCAAAGATGTTGCTAAGATTAGATCTCTTGATGATCAAAATTAATTTCAAATCCATCAATTTAAGGATTAAAACAACTGCAACTGTATGACTACATATGCTCGGATACAGATTAGAATATTTCACTACATAGCCGTATCTATAATCATTTCCTATTGGACACAGACATTTATAGGATATACCTATATCCTAGCAGCCTGTTTGGATGGAGGGTAGAGAAGGGAAGGGAAGGGAAATTTGGGTTTACATTTGTTTAGGAGTTCCATTTAGAAGGGTAGAGGAGGGAAATGAGGGGGGTAATTGAACTAAAATCTTACCACCCAAATTGGGGAGTAAAGAAGGGGAAGGTCCTTCCCTTCCCTTAGTCATCTCCCAAAAACACTGGATAATGGATAATAGATATATTTCACAGAAACATATATGTTTTAATGGATAATAGATATATTTAATGGATAATGGATAATGGATAATAGGGGAAGGGAAATTTAATGGATAATAGATATATTTCACAGAAACATATATTTTTTAGCACCCATGCTGGTACCCCTAGGATATGTGATTTTATGTCTGTAGCTAGTGTGAGTCATGAATAATATATTACTATTTACTACGATATAGGGAGATCTTAGTAACATATAAAAAGGCATGGTTATTAAACTTTTTCTTTTTAAAAAAAAAGGTAAATTACACTAAACCCTCAATAACATTTGCAGAAACCTGCTATATCTTTTGGGTAAAATACACTAAACCGCTAATAACTTTCAAAATGTCTTCTCGTTGTTTCTTTGCAATAATTTATGGGGTTATATGCAAAGTGCGAAAACTTATTATAGATTTTCTACATTTCCAAAAAGTTATTGGGGTTTAGTGCGATTTTGAAATTGAAATGATGTTTCGGCTTAAAAAATATTTAAAAAGTTTCATTTGAACAGATCTTTTAACTTAAACGGGTAATTGTATATTAGTCCCCAACATTAACTTTAATTGCCAAACAGTCCCTCAAGTCTTATTATTTGCTTATTAGTCCCTTAAATCTTCAATTTTGTTGTCATATAGTTCTTCTGTTAGAAAATCTGTTAATTCCTCCAACTCTAGTTGGGTTAAACATTAACCCAACATCATCTCAAATTACCTTAGTGCTCCTGATATACATTTCTTTCTCAATTCACTGAAAGATCCCTTGTTTTCAAAAAATTTCCGCTCTCTCAAAGGGGGAATCAGCTCGGAGTTGGGTTTGGGGAGGTAGAGATCGTTGGAGAAGAAAAACTTAGTGGTTTTTGGTTTTAGAGTGATTGGTTTTCGTGTTTAAACCGTTATGAACAGGGCAGGTAGGTTTATAGCTTATAGCGTTAAAATGTGTGGGGATATAATGAAAAATCTACCTACTTACGTTACATTTAACCCTCATTATTAACGGCAGCTAACAAGAGGGATGAATTGGTAATAAATAAAAGATTAAGGAACTAATAAGCAAATAATGAGATTTGAGGGACGATGTGGCAATCAAGGTTGATTTAAGGGACTAATATGTAATTAACCTGAACTTATTAAATACCGGCTTAGCAAAAGAACAGGTAAAAGTGGCACATTAGGAGGCGAATTAGGGGGAGAATTTGGTGCCCATCCATTAATTCCTTTACTCCTTCACCTCTTATATAATTTGAGAGGTCGATGACGGGCTCTTCACTTTTGTTTCTCTCTCGAAAACTCTCCAACTGTCCCCTCTCTTTCTCTCTCTAAACCTCAAAATTAACTAACAGTAGATAGGCCTCTCCTTTGCGTTGTGGGCGGAGGAGGTCACTGTCTCTGCCGTTATCTTGCGGTCCGGTGAGTTTTTGTTTTTTAGGTAATTAATTGATGTGATTCATGTGAGAAGGGAAAGTTGCTTGAAGGCCTAATCTTAATCCAGAAAAATAATTAAATTCAAGATAGAGATTAGTCTTAGATTATTTTAGGTCGCGCATTTATTGTATTTTTAGTTTGAATTTAATCCATTCATAGCTTACAAGAAGGATCATGCATGGATAAAGCTTAGCCCGCCCTTGACTCCCTCAATTTGACGAGAAAAAGGGAAAGTTACGACAATAAAAAAGAAAAAAAAATTGTTGGGTCCATGATACATGATCAATTAATCATATCTGTGCTAATCTTTATATATGCTTTGATTCGCTGCACGGTCGTTCACCACGTCATTGCTGGATGACTGGTGAAAATGGGGGCGAATGGACTGGAGAGGAAGGTGGAGGAGGAGGAGCAGGGATTGATGAGAAGGCTGAGGGAGATATAATTCCATGTTTAAATTGTTTACCACCTTTTCTGGCATGTTCTTCTTTAATCCATTATCTTTACTTTCGAACTCCCATCTAGAGTGTGGGGGGTGATGAGAAGGTAGAGATGAAGATGACAGATTGGGGCAAAACAGGCTGGGGAGGAAGATGTTAGGCAATTTGAATATAGAGCGGTCTTCCTTTCCGCCTTGTCCTTCACCCCCTATTCCTCGTCCTCCACCTTTCTCACGCACTCCATTTTTATCAGTTTTTTGGCATTTCGTGTTGAATTATCATGGAGAGAATCAATACAATTATTATGATTTATGATTAGTATTTCATGGAGTAATTGGTCATCTATAATAGGCCCTAACTCTTTTCTCTTTGTTGTCAGAACTTTAACCTTGGCTCTCCTTTTTGCCAATTGAGCGATGAGAGTCAAGGCCAGAGCCGGGATTTGCCTAGGTAGGACACATAGCTTTGCCTGGTGCTAACTTGAGACCTTTCATGTAAGCTGTGAATGGATTAATTTGAATATGCAAGCTAGCATCACAATCATTTCACGAACTAAAATAATTGAAAACCTAATTTAAATCTTGATCTTAATCATTTTCTGGATTATAATTAGGCCTTCAAGCAATATTTTCCCTTCTCACCTTGAGGCGGAGCACAGTCAAGCAGCACAAGGTAAGGGCATTACAGTGTAGTAGTTTGTGTTATTTGCTAGTTAACAAACAGAAATTGTAATCCAGGAGTGTCTTAAGTATTGTATACCCAAGTATAATGTAGAAAACATCAGCAAACCTGGGAGAATGTGTTCATGTGCAGTTGGATTCTCATTACCTTTATCGTAGTAGATTTAGAGCTGGTGTTCTCTTTTTTTCTTATAGCCTATTTAACAGTTGGAATTCTTCTTGATTTGTGATGATGGTGCAAATAGTCGTAAACCCACTTCTCCTTTTCTTCATTTTATAATTTTAAAATTTACATGCTTGTTTGTCATGTGGCATGTCCTGGGTACTTTCTGTTTGCCATGTTTATTACTATGGCTTGTATACCGTAATTAGACTACTGTTGAGATTGTGGAGCATTTTATTCTTTAGAAAATTCGCCACTTCTTTGGAGATTGTGGAGTAATGTTGCTGCTATCAAATTATTATGGGCAATTGCTTCTAAGAAAGATTGGTTGCGGGTAAAATGGATCACGAGAAATACATACATAGAAGTGATCTTTGCAGTGTTAGTGCAAAACTGGGGGACTCGTGGTGCTGGAAACAGCTCACGAAGATCAGGGATTACATGCTTTCGCAATGTGGATCAGCTGAAGTTGGTACAGATATTGCATAAATGAGCTACAGATGGTAAAATTGCAACTGGTAATGTTTATGCTGATTCTGCTGGTAAAATTTCAACTGGCAATTTTATGCTGATTCTGCTGGTAAAATTTCAATTGGTAATGTTTATGCTGATTCTGCTGCTAATTATCCCATGGTTCGGTAAAATAATGTGGTTTGAAGTAGTCTAAATACTCCTAAACATTTTTATGTTTTGCAACTAATTATTCGTGGGAGGTTATTAACCCAAGATAGATTATGCAAGATGGGTTTTGATCTTGATAACAAGTGCTTCCTGTGTATGCAATATGAAGAGAACCACCCACATCTTTTCTTAATTTGTTTAGAAGTTATGATTTTGCAAATATGCTTCATGTTGTTACTTCATGTTTCAAGAGCTGCTGCATTAACAGGGTAAGGGATGTGATTTCGCAGCAACAACATATCATTTATGGAATGAAAGGAATAGAAGACTTCAGTTGAAGCCTTCTGCGTCATGGGAGGAGGTCACCTTCGCGGTTGTTATCTTTGTGATTGCCATATATTGTTTCTTGAAAGGTTCTCAATTTTTGAGAGGAATAATGAAGTAGGAAAAATGCAGCAATTGTTAGAGATCTGAAGGAATCCTAATACAATATCAGATAAGTTTTGTTTTTTTTTCCCCTCCTTTCAAGATATTTGTGAATTGATAGAAAACGAGTACTTTTCTTTTGATATTAATATTATTTTTCTTTTAAATGTTTGAAATTGGTGCATGGACGTGTTGGAGATTAATGTGATTAATCATAATCATGAAAAATAACTAAGTTCATGATAGATATTAGTCTTAGGTTATTTTAGCTCGTACATTTGTTGTAATATTAGCTTGAATTTAATCCATTCTTACATGAAGGATGACAAGTTGGTACGTAGGCAAAGCCATCTTACCTACATGTTAGGATTTGTGTATTTGATTCTTCATAATTAACTTCAAGTGGTTGGTTAGAATTAGAGTTTTGTCATGGTTAAGAGAGATTGAGCTTTATCATCATAATAAAAGAGTTTGTACGCTATGCAAATTGGGGAAGTTAAGCTAGAGATAGGGTTGCTTGCTTTCTCTATGTATAGTCTTTCGTTGTCGTAAAGAACAGTGAAGGAGACAGATTTAGACATGTGGAGCCTTAAAAGGAGAAGAGCCCTGAAATGGTTTAAGGATGAAGTCGGTAGATTCTCTTGAACGATAAATAATGCGGGTTCTTCTCCCATATTTTTGTGACCTATTTAAATCTTTATGGGGAGTAAAATTCGCAACACTACATGGGCGAAGCCTAGCTCAGCGCATCACTCTCATCTCTCAATTTAGGGAAAAAAAATAAACAGAGCAAATGTTAAAGTTACGAAAACAAAGAGAAAAAGTGTTATGGTCCCTTATCGATAATCTATTACTACAAATCGTGCTAATCTTTTTTTTTTTGACTCTCTGAATGATCTATTATCGCATAATCTTATATCAATGTTGAAGGATCGGAGATGAATGGTCTTGAGAAGAAAGTTGAGGAGGAGGATTTGGTTGATGAGGAGTTCAAGACGAGCTGACAACATGTTCAATTGTTAAGCACCTTCTTTGGAAGGTGCTACAAAATTTGAACGTGTGGTTCATCTTTGCCTTGGACTTCTCATCACCCCTATTCCTCGCCCTGACATTCCTCTCGACTTCCTTCGCCCTCAATTGCTCATTCCTTCAGCGCCGATTAAGATCATGCAATGAGCTATCATGCAGAGAAGCAAAACAATTATGAGGATTAGTACTGCATTTTGTAATTGGTTATCCATAACTGGCCATAACTATTTTCTCTCGTTGTTGTTGAAACTTTAACCTTCAACCCTACTTTTCTTTGTCCAATACAGTAATGAGAGTCAATGATGGAGCCAGGCTTTGCCTTGGTGGGGCATGTTGTTTTTCCTAGATATTAACTTGGTATAGATTTCATTTAAGTTTTGAATGGATTAGATTCAAACTAGCGCTATAAAAATAATCTAAGCCTAATATTGACCTTAAGCATGTTCTAGATTATAATTAAGCCTTCAAGCAATTTTTTCCATCTCACCTTGGACGGAGCACAGCAAAGGAGTGCAAGGTAAGGGCATTACAGGGTCCATGATCGTCAAGCTCCCACTATTTTGGTTTGGATTGCCCCAACTCTTCCTTCCCTTAGAGCATTTTGAGTTGGGTTAGTTTATCATAAGGTCTTTTGTCTCGGGTGTTTTGAAGAGTTGAAGTTTGTTTTCTTGGCTCTTGCAGGAGGTTTTAGATTTCTATTCCCTTTATCACCGGATACATTTTAATTAGAGTATAGTAGTTTGTGTTATTTGATAGTCGAGTAATAGAAGGCTCGGTCATCTTATAATTATGTATGAGTGTGATAATTGAGGTAAGGTGTCCCTTTCTTTTGCATACGTCCGTGAAAGTTACTGACTCATAATGAAGCAGGGTCTATATATTGTATATCATGATTACAATAGCAACTTACTAACTTAATTTTCTTCTTCTATTGTTCTTCTTTCCCTTTTATCCCTTTCATTACTGTGTAAGGTAGCATCTTCATGAATTCAGTTTATAAGATGTATAAAACAATCTGATTTTTACAAAGCAGATTACATTAAGTTATCTGTAATTTATTAATAATTAATAAAATTTTGGTTTTGCATAATTTTTCCTCTAGAATGTTTCTTTATTAACTCATCTATTTGATGGTAACTATTCATAGGTGTGGAGCATTTCCAACATAACCGAGAACCTATGATATAGTTCATGCCAAAAGATTGTTGTCAGCTCATCAGCACCACCAAAGATGCTCAGTATGCTTAATATACTTTTGAAGATCGATCTTGTACTGAGACCAGAGGTATAAGCTATTTATTTGAGACTCTTCTTTTTGAAATTTTATGTTTTGGTTATAAATGATTTTAGAAAGAGTTAGCAACTCAAGTAAATACCTGAACAAATAAGCACTTGTAGTTACTGATCATGCTTCTAATTGCACTGTCAGTCATCAAAGCTTTTTCCCTTCAAGATGTTCTTTGTGATGGAAAGTACAGCAAGCCCGATAAAAGATTATTACTGAAAGTAACCTTATATATTTCTGTCAAATTCGTTGCATGAAAGTTATATATAAGAGAGGGCTTATGCTATATGCGCCATGCAATTTTAAGCTCGTTCAGCCAAAAAGCAACCTCCGACATTCAGCCAAGACTAAGAAATACTAGAAAGGGAAAAGATCTTAGATTTCGCTAAAGGGACATGCTTTCAACTTAAAGTACATATACAACCAACAAACAAAATAGACAACAATGTAGAAATTTCATGTCTAATTTCTTTTGCAAATCATGAGTCTTTCAGTGCCTTTTTCGAGTAATTGGAGACTCCATGTGTGCAATATAACCCACTCATTATGCACTATTCTTTAAGGGTGAATTTGGTTTTAGAGCAAGTTTGGATTTCTCCCTTCTGATATCTCAAACCCTTACATAACATTTCATAGCCGTTGAGTTCAATTTTTCCCTTCTGTTCATTCAACACGGCTAACATGTTAAAGCTATTTTTATCAGTTCGGTATTGTTTCCCCGCCAAAATACCTTTTGCTGCGAAGTTAATCCAGAGTCCAAAGAAGTATAATCTTATATGACCAGCTATTAACTTGCAACCAAACCTATTCGTGCAACCAAGGGGCGCCTAGGAGGAAATAGATACATCCTACTGAAAGCAGCATATAGGACAAATTATTGGTAGTAATTACAAAACTCTGTCATTATATATTCAAAAGAATTAAGTGCTAGTTGCAATTTTGTATAGTCGATGCATCGCTGGTTCTCCTTACATTCAATTGAATAGCTGATACCATGACAAATGCATGGTTGGGTGATACTCCTTGATTCAGCTTCTCTTCTCAAAGCAGCCAGATCTGTTGCTACACAAGTGAAGTGGGATGCACGTATCACAGATCTCGATATACCAGAAACCCTGTGAAGTACATATAATATTCGTTCATTCATGGATGGTGATCATCTTAAAATTATGTCCCATTTCAAGTGAGGCCTGGGAAACTTTGATGGAGATCTAATTTGGAACCGCAAGGCATCAACAACATTTTACTTGTACTAGATGCAAGAGGAGGAGAGCTTAGGGATAGCCTTAATTTGCTAAACTTAGAAATGGTTATATAGGATAATGAAATTGGAACTATGGAGTTGATTTTTTTTTACGGTGTCATTGGATACATGTATTTGTTGTAGTATATGTGACTTTTGGTCAGGTTCCTGTATTATTTTTCTCTCTGCACCCACATCATTCAATATGATCCTGCTTGTATTTTATGGACATACATGTGATTTGATAATGCCAATTTATTTATTTTTTCTGATGTAAATATTTTTTTTTTCTATTTTCTTAGATATTTCGTTTTGCTGTAAAAGGTAGATTGATTAATGCAGACGTCATGGAATTTGTGAGGCAACTAGAGGTGCAAATGGTTCGGATGCGGCTCATATACGAAGCTCATCATATATGTATCCCCTTTTCAATTTTGAATATGAATATGGATTGTTTTAGAAAAAAAAACTCATATAATATTGAAAAGATATGTATGCGATTATACATGCTGATACAAAACGATATGAAAAATCCGGATAATATTGAAAAGAATATTTTTCATATGATTCAACAAGTTCACTAACATGCTCCTTATATTTGAAAAGCTAAGATTAGATCTCTTGATTATCAAAATTAATTTCAAATTCTTCAATTAAAGGATTAAAACAATTGTAATCTGATGACTAACATATGCTCGGATAATTTCGCTATGGATCGAGATATTTCAATACATATCTCAGATCCGTAATCATATCCTACCGACATAGATATTTATAGCATATATCTACATCCTAATGGATAATTGATATATTTGCTAAAACATATATTTTTAGCACCCACACTGGTTACCTGTAGCTAGGATCTATGATTCTACTGTCTGTAGCTAGCGTGGGTCATGACCAATATATAATTATATGCTGCCATATAGGAGATCTTAGTAACATATATAAGGTATGATTATTAAACTTTTTCATGAAAAAAGAAGGTAATTACATAAACCCCAAGAACTTTCAGCTTCTTGGAGTAAACCCCAATAACATAACTTTCAAAATCACCCTAAACCCTCAATAATTTTGCAGAAACCCCGTGATATCTTTTGGGTAAATTACATTAAAACCCTAATAACTTTCAATATGCCTTTTACATTGTTTTTTGTTCTAATTTATGGGGTTATATGCAAAGTGCAGAAACTTATTTTAGATTTTCTACATTTCCATGTATGCTATCTTAGTCGTTCATTTCGAGCAAAAGTTGCATTTTTCTCCCAGCTATAAATTTGAATTTGAAATGATGTTTTTGCTCAAAAATATATTTTAAAAAGAAAAAGTTTCATAGGAAAAATATCTTAAAATTGAAAAAGTTTCATTTGAGCAGATCTTGTAACTTAAAGGGGTAATTGCATATTAGCCCCTTACATCAATGTTAATTAACAAATAGTTCATCAAATCTCATTATTTGCTTAGCAGTCCCTTAAATTTTCAATTTTATTGCCATGTAGTCCTTTTGTTAGAAAATATGTTAATTCCTCCAACACTAGTTGGGTTAAGCATTAATCCAACATCTCAAATTATCTTAGTGCCACTGGTATATGCTTCTCTCTCAAAGTCATTGAAAGATCCCTTGTTGTTTTCAAATTTTTTCCGCTCTCTCATGGAGCGAATCAGCTCGGATTTGGGTTTGAGAGGTAGAGGATCATTGAAGAAGATAGACTTAGTGGTTTTTGGTTTTAGAGTGATTGGTTTTCGTGTTTAAACCGTTATGAACAAGTGTGGGTTTATAAATTATGGAGTTAAAATGTGTGGGGATATAATGAAAAATCTACCTACTTACGTTACATTTAACCCTCATTATTAACGGCAGCTAACAAGAGGGATGCATTGGCAATATAATTGAAGATAAAAGGGACTAATAAACAAATAATGGGACTTGAGGGGCTATGTGGCAATCAAGGTTGATTTAAGGGACTAATTTGCAATTAACGCTAACTTATTAAATACCGGCTTAGCAAAAGAACAGGTAAAAGTGGCACATTAGGAGGCGAATTAGGGGGAGAATTTGGTGCCCATCCATTAATTCCTTTACTCCTTCACCTCTTATATAATTTGAGAGGTCGATGACGGGCTCTTCACTTTTGTTTCTCTCTCGAAAACTCTCCAACTGTCCCCTCTCTTTCTCTCTCTAAACCTCAAAATTAACTAACAGTAGAAATCCACCAGAGTCCCGATGGCAGAGTTCTCGATAGGCCTCTCCTTTACGGAGGAGGTCACTGTCTCTGCCGTTATCTTGCGGTCCGGTGAGTTTTTTAGAAAATTCGCCACTTCTTTGGAGATTGTGGAGTAATGTTGCTGCTATCAAATTATTATGGGCAATTGCTTCTAAGAAAGATTGGTTGCGGGTAAAATGGATCACGAGAAATACATACATAGAAGTGATCTTTGCAGTGTTAGTGCAAAACTGGGGGACTCGTGGTGCTGGAAACAGCTCACGAAGATCAGGGATTACATGCTTTCGCAATGTGGATCAGCTGAAGTTGGTACAGATATTGCATAAATGAGCTACAGATGGTAAAATTGCAACTGGTAATGTTTATGCTGATTCTGCTGGTAAAATTTCAACTGGCAATTTTATGCTGATTCTGCTGGTAAAATTTCAATTGGTAATGTTTATGCTGATTCTGCTGCTAATTATCCCATGGTTCGGTAAAATAATGTGGTTTGAAGTAGTCTAAATACTCCTAAACATTTTTATGTTTTGCAACTAATTATTCGTGGGAGGTTATTAACCCAAGATAGATTATGCAAGATGGGTTTTGATCTTGATAACAAGTGCTTCCTGTGTATGCAATATGAAGAGAACCACCCACATCTTTTCTTAATTTGTTTAGAAGTTATGATTTTGCAAATATGCTTCATGTTGTTACTTCATGTTTCAAGAGCTGCTGCATTAACAGGGTAAGGGATGTGATTTCAGCAACAACATATCATTTATGGAATGAAAGGAATAGAAGACTTCAGTTGAAGCCTTCGCCATGGGAGGAGGTCACCTTCAGGGTTGTTATCTTTGTGATTGCCATATATTGTTTCTTGAAAGGTTCTCAATTTTGAGAGGAATAATGAAGTAGGAAAAATGCAGCAATTGTTAGAGATCTGAAGGAATCCTAATACAATATCAGATAAGTTTTGTTTTTTTCCCTCCTTTCAAGATATTTGTGAATTGATAGAAAACGAGTACTTTTCTTTTGATATTAATATTATTTTTCTTTTAAATGTTTGAAATTGGTGCATGGACGTGTTGGAGATTAATGTGATTAATCATAATCATGAAAAATAACTAAGTTCATGATAGATATTAGTCTTAGGTTATTTTAGCTCGTACATTTGTTGTAATATTAGCTTGAATTTAATCCATTCTTACATGAAGGATGACAAGTTGGTACGTAGGCAAAGCCATCTTACCTACATGTTAGGATTTGTGTATTTGATTCTTCATAATTAACTTCAAGTGGTTGGTTAGAATTAGAGTTTTGTCATGGTTAAGAGAGATTGAGCTTTATCATCATAATAAAAGAGTTTGTACGCTATGCAAATTGGGAAGTTAAGCTAGAGATAGGGTTGCTTGCTTTCTCTATGTATAGTCTTTCGTTGTCGTGAAAGAACAGTGAAGGAGACAGATTTAGACATGTGGAGCCTTAAAAGGAGAAGAGCCCTGAAATGGTTTAAGGATGAAGTCGGTAGATTCTCTTGAACGATAAATAATGCGGGTTCTTCTCCCATATTTTTGTGACCTATTTAAATCTTTATGGGGAGTAAAATTCGCAACACTACATGGGCGAAGCCTAGCTCAGCGCATCACTCTCATCTCTCAATTTAGGGAAAAAAAATAAACAGAGCAAATGTTAAAGTTACGAAAACAAAGAGAAAAAAGTGTTGCGGTCCCTTATCGATAATCTATTACTACAAATCGTGCTAATCTTTTTTTTTTTTGACTCTCTGAATGATCTATTATCGCATAATCTTATATCAATGTTGAAGGATCGGGAGATGAATGGTCTTGAGAAGAAAGTTGAGGAGGAGGATTTCGGGTTGATGAGGAGTTCAAGACGGAGCTGACAACATGTTCAAATTGTTAAGCACCTTCTTTGGAAGGTGCTACAAAATTTGAACGTGTGGTTCATCTTTGCCTTGGACTTCTCATCACCCCCTATTCCTCGTCCTTGACATTCCTCTCGACTTCCTTCGTCCTCAATTCGTTCATTCCTTCAGCGTCGATTAAGATCATGCAATGAGCTATCATGCAGAGAAGCAAAACAATTATGAGGATTAGTACTGCATTTTGTAATTGGTTATCCATAACTGGCCATAACTATTTTCTCTCGTTGTTGTTGAAACTTTAACCTTCAACCCTACTTTTTCTTTGTCCAATACAGTAATGAGAGTCAATGGCGGAGCCAGGCTTTGCCTTGGTGGGGCATGTTGTTTTTCCTAGATATTAACTTGGTATAGATTTCATTTAAGTTTTGAATGGATTAGATTCAAACTAGCGCTATAAAAATAATCTAAGCCTAATATTGACCTTAAGCATGTTCTAGATTATAATTAAGCCTTCAAGCAATTTTTTCCATCTCACCTTGGACGGAGCACAGCAAAGGAGTGCAAGGTAAGGGCATTACAGGGTCCATGATCGTCGAAGCTCCCACTATTTTGGTTTGGATTGCCCCAACTCTTCCTTCCCTTAGAGCATTTTGAGTTGGGTTAGTTTATCATAAGGTCTTTTGTCTCGGGTGTTTTGAAGAGTTGAAGTTTGTTTTCTTGGCTCTTGCAGGAGGTTTTAGATTTCTATTCCCTTTATCACCTCGGATACATTTTAATTAGAGTATAGTAGTTTGTGTTATTTGATAGTCGAGTAATAGAAGGCTCGGTCATCTTATAATTATGTATGAGTGTGATAATTGAGGTAAGGTGTCCCTTTTCTTTTGCATACGTCCGTGAAAGTTACTGACTCATAATGAAGCAGGGTCTATATATTGTATATCATGATTACAATAGCAACTTACTAACTTAATTTTCTTCTTCTATTGTTCTTCTTTCCCTTTTTATCCCTTTCATTACTGTGTAAGGTAGCATCTTCATGAATTCAGTTTATAAGATGTATAAAACAATCTGATTTTTACAAAGCAGATTACATTAAGTTATCTGTAATTTATTAATAATTAATAAAATTTTGGTTTTGCATAATTTTTTCCTCTAGAATGTTTCTTTATTAACTCATCTATTTGATGGTAACTATTCATAGGTGTGGAGCATTTCCAACATAACCGAGAACCTATGATATAGTTCATGCCAAAAGATTGTTGTCAGCTCATCAGCACCACCAAAGATGCTCAGTATGCTTAATATACTTTTGAAGATCGATCTTGTACTGAGACCAGAGGTATAAGCTATTTATTTGAGACTCTTCTTTTTGAAATTTTATGTTTTGGTTATAAATGATTTTAGAAAGAGTTAGCAACTCAAGTAAATACCTGAACAAATAAGCACTTGTAGTTACTGATCATGCTTCTAATTGCACTGTCAGTCATCAAAGCTTTTTCCCTTCAAGATGTTCTTTGTGATGGAAAGTACAGCAAGCCCGATAAAAGATTATTACTGAAAGTAACCTTATATATTTCTGTCAAATTCGTTGCATGAAAGTTATATATAAGAGAGGGCTTATGCTATATGCTGCCATGCAATTTTAAGCTCGTTCAGCCAAAAAAGCAACCTCCGACATTCAGCCAAGACTAAGAAATACTAGAAAGGGGAAAAGATCTTAGATTTCGCTAAAGGGACATGCTTTCAACTTAAAGTACATATACAACCAACAAACAAAATAGACAACAATGTAGAAATTTCATGTCTAATTTCTTTTGCAAATCATGAGTCTTTCAGTGCCTTTTTCGAGTAATTGGAGACTCCATGTGTGCAATATAACCCACTCATTATGCACTATTCTTTAAGGGTGAATTTGGTTTTAGAGCAAGTTTGGATTTCTCCCTTCTGATATCTCAAACCCTTACATAACATTTCATAGCCGTTGAGTTCAATTTTTCCCTTCTGTTCATTCAACACGGCTAACATGTTAAAGCTAATTTTATCAGTTCGGTATTGTTTCCCCGCCAAAATACCTTTTGCTGCGAAGTTAATCCAGAGTCCAAAGAAGTATAATCTTATATGACCAGCTATTAACTTGCAACCAAACCTATTCGTGCAACCAAGGGGCGCCTAGGAGGAAATAGATACATCCTACTGAAAGCAGCATATAGGACAAATTATTGGTAGTAATTACAAAACTCTGTCATTATATATTCAAAAGAATTAAGTGCTAGTTGCAATTTTGTATAGTCGATGCATCGCTGGTTCTCCTTACATTCAATTGAATAGCTGATACCATGACAAATGCATGGTTGGGTGATACTCCTTGATTCAGCTTCTCTTCTCAAAGCAGCCAGATCTGTTGCTACACAAGTGAAGTGGGATGCACGTATCACAGATCTCGATATACCAGAAACCCTGTGAAGTACATATAATATTCGTTCATTCATGGATGGTGATCATCTTAAAATTATGTCCCATTTCAAGTGAGGCCTGGGAAACTTTGATGGAGATCTAATTTGGAACCGCAAGGCATCAACAACATTTTACTTGTACTAGATGCAAGAGGAGGAGAGCTTAGGGATAGCCTTAATTTGCTAAACTTAGAAATGGTTATATAGGATAATGAAATTGGAACTATGGAGTTGATTTTTTTTTACGGTGTCATTGGATACATGTATTTGTTGTAGTATATGTGACTTTTGGTCAGGTTCCTGTATTATTTTTCTCTGCACCCACATCATTCAATATGATCCTGCTTGTATTTTATGGACATACATGTGATTTGATAATGCCAATTTATTTATTTTTTCTGATGTAAATATTTTTTTTTTCTATTTTCTTAGATATTTCGTTTTGCTGTAAAAGGTAGATTGATTAATGCAGACGTCATGGAATTTGTGAGGCAACTAGAGGTGCAAATGGTTCGGATGCGGCTCATATACGAAGCTCATCATATATGTATCCCCTTTTCAATTTTGAATATGAATATGGATTGTTTTAGAAAAAAACTCATATAATATTGAAAAGATATGTATGCGATTATACATGCTGATACAAAACGATATGAAAAATCCGGATAATATTGAAAAGAATATTTTTCATATGATTCAACAAGTTCACTAACATGCTCCTTATATTTGAAAAGCTAAGATTAGATCTCTTGATTATCAAAATTAATTTCAAATTCTTCAATTAAAGGATTAAAACAATTGTAACTGTATGACTAACATATGCTCGGATAATTTCGCTATGGATCGAGATATTTCAATACATATTCAGATCCGTAATCATATCCTACGGACATAGATATTTATAGCATATATCTACATCCTAATGGATAATTGATATATTTGCTAAAACATATATTTTTAGCACCCACACTGGTTACCTGTAGCTAGGATCTATGATTCTACTGTCTGTAGCTAGCGTGGGTCATGACCAATATATAATTATATGCTGCCATATAGGAGATCTTAGTAACATATATAAGGTATGATTATTAAACTTTTTCATGAAAAAAGAAGGTAATTACATAAACCCCAAGAACTTTCAGCTTCTTGGAGTAAACCCCCAATAACATAACTTTCAAAATCACCCTAAACCCTCAATAATTTTTGCAGAAACCCCGTGATATCTTTTGGGTAAATTACATTAAAACCCTAATAACTTTCAATATGCCTTTTACATTGTTTTTTGTTCTAATTTATGGGGTTATATGCAAAGTGCAGAAACTTATTTTAGATTTTCTACATTTCCATGTATGCTATCTTAGTCGTTCATTTCGAGCAAAAGTTGCATTTTTCTCCCAGCTATAAATTTGAATTTGAAATGATGTTTTGCTCAAAATATATTTTTAAAAAGAAAAAGTTTCATAGGAAAAATATCTTAAAATTGAAAAAGTTTCATTTGAGCAGATCTTGTAACTTAAAGGGGTAATTGCATATTAGCCCCTTACATCAATGTTAATTAACAAATAGTTCATCAAATCTCATTATTTGCTTAGCAGTCCCTTAAATTTTCAATTTTATTGCCATGTAGTCCTTTTGTTAGAAAATATGTTAATTCCTCCAACACTAGTTGGGTTAAGCATTAATCCAACATCTCAAATTATCTTAGTGCCACTGGTATATGCTTCTCTCTCAAAGTCATTGAAAGATCCCTTGTTGTTTTCAAATTTTTTCCGCTCTCTCATGGAGCGAATCAGCTCGGATTTGGGTTTGAGAGGTAGAGGATCATTGAAGAAGATAGACTTAGTGATTTTTTGTTTAAGAGTGAGTGGGTTTCGAGTTTAAACCTGTTATGAACAAGCAGGTGGGTTTATAAATTATGGAGTTAAAATGGGTCGGGGTATAACAGAAAATCTACCTACTCACATTACATTTAACCCTCATTATTAACGGCACCTAACAAGAGGGATGCATTGGCAATATAATTGAAAAGAAAAGGGACTAATAAACAAATAATGAGACTTGAGGGACTATGTGGCTATCAAGGTTGATTTAAGGGACTAATTTGTAATTAACGCTAACTTATTAAATACCGGCTTAGCAAAAGAACAGGTAAAAGTGGCAAATTAGGGGGCGAATTAGGGGGAGAATTTGGTGCCCATCCATTAATTCCTTTACTCCTTCACCTCTTATATAATTTGAGAGCTCGATGACGAGCTCTTCACTTTTGTTTCTCTCTCGAAAACTCTCCAACTGTCCCCTCTCTTTCTCCCTCTAAACCTCAAAATTAACTAACAGTAGAAATCCACCAGAGTCCCGATGGCAGAGTTCTCGATAGGCCTCCCCTTTGCGTTGTGGGCGGAGGAGGTCACTGTCTCTACCGTTATCTTGCGGTCCGGTGAGTTTTTTTTTTTTTAGGTAATTGATTGATGTGATTCATGTGAGAAGGGAAAGTTGCTTGAAGGCCTAATCTTAATTCCAGAAAAATAATTTAGTTCAAGATAGAGATTAGTCTTAGATTATTTTAGGTCGCGCATTTATTGTATTTTTAGTTTGAATTTAATCCATTCATGGCTTACAAGAAGGATCATGCATGGATAAAGCTTAGCCCTCCCTTGACTCCCTCAATTTGACGAGAAAAAGGGAAAGTTACGACAATAAAATTGAACAAAAAAATTGTTGGGTCCATGATACATGATCAATTACTCATATCTGTACTAATCTTTATATTTGCTTTGTTTCGCTGCACGGTGGTTCACCACTTCAATGCTGGATGAGTGGTGAAAATGGGGACGAATGGACTGGAGAGGAAGGTGGAGGAGGAGGAGCAGGGATTGATGAGAAGGCTGAGGGAGATATAATTCTATGTTTAAATTGTTTACCACCTTCTTTAATCCATTATCTCTACTTTCGAACTCCCATTTAGAGTGTGGGGCTGATGAGAAGGTAGAGATGAAGATGGCAGATTTGAATATAGACCGGTCTTCCTTTCCGCCTTGTCCATCACCCCCTATTCCTTGTCCTCCACCTTTCTCACGTACCCATATTCATTAACTCATTGGCATCGTGTGATGAATTATCATGGAGAGAATCAATACAATTATTATGATTAGTACTGCATGGAGTAATTGGTCATCTATAATAGGCCCTAGCTCTTTTCTCTCTTTGTTGTCAGAACTTTAACCTTGACTCTCCCTTTCTTCCCAATTGACGATGAGTGTCGAGGCCGGAGCCGGGATTGGCCTAGGTAGGACACATAGCTTTGCCCGGTGCTAACTTGAGACCTTTCATGTAAGCTGTGAATGGATTAATATGAATATGCAAACTAGCACCACAATCATTTCACGAACTAAAATAATTGAAAACATAAGTTAAATCTTGATCTTAATCATTCTCTGGATTATAATTAGGCCTTCAAGCAATATTTTCCCTTCTCACCTTGGGGCGGAGCACAGTTAAGCAGCACAAGGTAAGGGCATTACAGTGTAGTAGTTTGTGTTATTTGCTAGTCAACAAACAGAAATTGTAATCCAGGAGTGTCTTAAGTATTGTATACCCAAGTATAATGTTGAAAACATCAGCAAACCTGGGAGAATGTGTTCATGTGCAGTTGGATTTTCATGACCTTTATCGTAGTAGATTTAGAGCTGGTGTTCTCTTTTTTTCTTATAGCCTATTTAACAGTTGGAATTCTTCTTGTTTTGTGATGATGGTGCAAATAGTCATAAATCCACTTCTCCTTTTCTTCATTTTCTAATTTTAAAATTTACATGCTTGTTTGTCACATGCATGTCCTGGGTACTTTTTGTTTGCCATGTTTATTACTATGGCTTGTATACTGTAATTAGACTACTGTTGAGATTGTGGAGCATTTTACTTCTTTAGAAAATTCACCACTTCTTTTGAGATTGCAGAGTAATGCTGCTGCTATCAAATTATTTTGGGCCATTGCTTCTAAGAAAGATTGGTTGCGGGTGAAATGGATCACGAGAAATACATACACAGAAGTGATCTTTGCTGTGTTAGTGCAAAACAGGGTGGCTCGTGGTGCTGGAAACAGCTCATGAAGTTCAGGGATTGCATGCTTTCGCAATGTGGATCAGCTGAAGTTGGTACAGAAATTGCAGAAATGGGCTACAGATGGTAAAATTTCAGCTGGTAATGTTTATGCTGATTCTGCTGGTAAAATTTCAATTGGTAATGTTTATGCTGATTCTGCTGCTAATTATCCCATGGTTCAGTAAGATAATGTGGTTTGAAGTAGTCTAAATACTCCTAAACATTTTTTACGTTTTGCAACTAATTATTCATGGGAGGTTATTAACCCAAGATAGATTATGCAAGATGGGTTTTGATCTTGATAATAAGTGCTTCCTGTGTATGCAATATGAAGAGAACCACCCACATCTTTTCTTCATTTGTTTAGAAGTTATGATTTTGCAAATATGCTTCATGTTGTTACTTGATGTTTCAAGAGCTGCTACATTAACAGGGTAAAGGATGTGCTTTGGCAGCAACAGCATATCTTTTGTGGAATGAAAGGAATAGAAGACTTCATGGTCGAGGTAGTAGAAGCACTGATGTAATTGTGAAATTAGTAAAAATCTCTGTAATTACCACAGTGTTTCAGTAGCTGTAGAGTTTGAGCATTGGATTCAAACTCTTTAAAATTGTGTAAAGGCTGATTTGTTAACTCGGTTATTCCTTAGTATTTATGTAAACTAGCTTGTTAGTGAATGGAAAGCTCTTATTCATTAACCAAAAGAAAAAAAATCACCGCTTCTCACACATGGATCTAACTTATTTCTATTAACAATTACGAGATTATGTTTTATAATTTATTATTGCATAATTTGGTTATAGAATTTTTCTTCATTACTCATCTATTAAATGTTGTTGTTTCTAGGTGTGAGGCATTTCCAACATATCCAAGAACTTTTGATATGGTTCATGCAGACGGATTGCTGTCTATTGAGCTTTTTATTTTATTGGAGATTGATATATTATTGGAGATTGATCATATTTTGAGGTCAGAGGTATGAGCTTTTATTTTATTGGAGATTGATATATTATTGGAGATTGATCATATTTTGAGATCAGAGGTATGAACTTTTTATTTTAAGGTTATTTGAATATATACCCTTAAATCATGGGTATATGCAAAATAACATCCAAATCTCAGTATTTACAAAACTATCCATCAAATCATCAATTTTGGAAAAGAAATTACCCCCAAAGAAATTAATCATCAACTTTCATAAGCTAATTTGTAATTGCGATATAAAAATTATCAACAAACTAGTCAAATTTTTAGCACCAAGTTGATGTTTTGTTGATTTTAGGGGTATTGTTTCACAAAGTTGATGATTTGAATGGTAGTTTTGCAAATACTAAGATTTGGGGGGTATTTTTGCAAATACCCATAATTTTAGGTGTATACATGCAAATAACCCTTTATTTTATGACTCTTCAATTTTCAAATTTTATGCTTTGTTCATACTTGTTTCTCGGAGAGGACAGAAAATACACAATTTATTAAGGTTAAATTACAAAAAATGACTCCTAAAGGTTTGCAAGCTTCAGAAAACATCGGGTTTGAAAGTGAAAGCTTGACTACCATTTATTCAATCCTTTTGGTGAATGAACTTTTTCATTAATCATTGAACGTTATAGTACAGGACCACACGGGCATACCCAGGAAACAACAAAAATAAACTCAGTTACAAGCTCTCAATCCAAATTTTAACATGAGGAGGAACCCTCGTACTAACTACACAATCTATTAATCTATTTTAAAATCTTATGAGATTAACATGGTATACTGTAGCAGCATGTGCGGCTCGGGTGATTCTCTTCTTGAATGCTTTACCCTTCACCTGAGCAGGAAACCATTGCATCTCCCCACTCCAACACAAAGGGTCCCTCTACCTTCCAAGCCAACACAAGATCTGTTTCCATATAATAGCAGAGAAAGGGCACTGGAAAAACAAGTGATCAATGCATTCTGAAGCTTGATTGCATAGGATATGCATTATGAAGATAATTAATCTACTTTCTGTTACCAAACATTTCCACATTGTAAGCCATAACACAAAGCTAATGTCTAGGAAATTAGACATTACCTCCAGACTGTGGAGTACCAACAAACTTCAGTATGAGACTGGAAAAAGAGATCATGTGAGAGTTTAGCCATGGCTCTAATGCGTAAGAGCTTCCTCCAAAAGCAAGAGTCCGCAGCTCTAGGCTGGACCACCCAGACTGACTTCCTCTTGAGATATGTTTTTGGAGCCATTTAATCTACAAGATATCCTGTTTCATATGAATAGCCCACAAAAGCATCACCATGGCAGCTTTATTCCAGTCCTCTGCTCTGACCAATCCCAAGCCCCCAAGCTTCTTAGGTAAGCATACATTCCCTCACGCTTGCCCAATATAAAAGAACCGCAAATCTTAGCATTATGCTTCACAGTCCTCTTAGGAAGTTAAAAAAAAAAAAAAAAACTCCTGCTAATATATGTAGATGCTAAAAACTAGCTCCAATCTGCTAGCATAAGATAGATCATGGGATCCCCAATCTTTAACTTTTACTTCAATTTTACCATGAAGCTCATGACACCGATTAAATTTTTGGGCAGATTTTCTCTGATTCCTGTGGTTACAAACCATAGTGGGACTTTCTGTAGTTTACCCATTCATTAAAGAAATAATTTAATTTAAAAACTGATATTTGTTACGCTGAGTCAACATTGAATAGTTGCAACTGCTTGATTAAAGTTATTTTGGTCTGTGATTGCACTGAATGGTAAGAAACATGGCTTACCATGATGATCATAGTGTAGTATCAATTTTCTCAATTAAAATTTATTTTGGTCGATTTCCATCCATTGCTTACCAATATTTTGATTCTTGTAATAAGGTAATAGAAAATCCAGAAGTAGATGAGGAGGTGATTGGAAATTGGTGATATAATTTTTTTTACTTTATCATTATAGGAAGACAGACTTCAGCTCACGTGGTGCTGAACGTATGAGCACTGGCAACTACCCATACTTCTACTTTCACTGTGCTCACTCCTCACCATCAAAGCTTGTTTCCATCAAGAGGTTCTTGGATGAAAGGGGAAAAAAACCTTATAACCAATTATTGGCACTAACTTTATATATAGCTGTCAAATTCAGCTGGACAGCAGTGGGATCCCTGAAGACTTGTGGTGGAAAACCAGCAGAACAAACATAGGCGACAGAGGCCAACGTGAGGGAAGGCCAACGTGAGGGTTTCATGGAATTCTGGATTGCGTGTCATGCATGAGAGAAATGAAAGGGAGGACAAGGCAAGGCACCCGGAGGGAAACTCAATAGAGGCATGTGACTGTCAGGCGGTGAAGCGACAAGCGGAAGCAGCAAGGGGGGTGGCAAGTGCTAGTGGTTCTGCTGGAATTTTTATTTTATGGGCATGTGTAGTTCGCATGAAACGTGGAGTAGAAGAGGAACAATAAAGGACGCATGAGTTCCTGATCGCTTATGGTAAAAGGATTTCAATTAATAAAAAAGTAAATTCAGATCGGATTGTTCAGGCAGATTTTGACAATCCAGGAGTTTGATTCCTGATGCTCTGAAGGCGGTGAAAGGGTTTAATTTTCCAGATTGAGCTCAGATTGGTCATAATATGCAGGAATGTTCTGTTGGTGACATAGAGACAGAACTGATGGCAGGCATTGCGAAGAAACCTACAACTGATGGAGTTTCTATCATGCAGTGGTTCAGAGTCATTGCAAGAGCATATCGTGATTGATGTGTGTAGCCTCGAGGATAGTGTTCGACTAGGTGGAGCTGTTGAGCAGGCATGGGTGAGTGACACACATGAAGACGATTGCATCAGGCTTGTGGGGATGTGTAGGACATGTAGTGCTAATGTCTTGTCCCGGCCAAGCATTGTAGGAGAGAGATGGATGCATTCAGCTTGTAGGGAGGTGCAAGACTGGTAGAGCTTCTGTCAAGCCCCGGGCAAGGAATGTAGGACATAATGACATTGAACTTGTTTATAGGTGCAGGACAGATAGTGCTCCTGTCTGGTCCCAGCCTAGTGATGTAGGTCATGGCTGCATCCAGTTCGTAGGGAGGAAAAGAACAAGTGCATGTACCTTCCCAGGACAGAAGTGCATGTGGAGCACGAGCACAGAAGACTAATCGGCCTACTAGCCTGCTCGGCTTGGAAGAGAATCAGAGTTTGCTTCTAGTAATAAGGATCTCTAGGCATGTAAGAGAGGTGGAGCCATGATAATGCATATGACAGCGAGAGTCACGGGGCACCCACCTAGTGCAGGTGCATGCGCTCCCATTTTGAAGTGAAAATCATTAGAAGACGCTAGCGAAAAAGATTCAAGACAACAACGGTAAATCTCCAGGTGACATGGGAATCAAAGTCAAGATAGTGATTGTTAGAATTGTGTCTATAATTCTTTTTAATTAATTTCAAGTAGTTGGATAGGATTAGAGTTTTATCATGGGTAAGAGTTTCATCATGACAAGGAGTTTGTATAGATACAAGCTAAGGAAGTTAGGCTAGTGGTGGGTTTCTTGGTTTCTCTATATATAGTCATTTATTGTTGTAAATCAAGGTGAACCAGACAAATTTAGATCTGTGGCGCTTTAAAAGAAGTGGTGCCCTAAAATGGGTAAATGTTGAAGTTGTAGACTCTTTTGAACAATAAAGAATGTTAGTTCTTCCTGCATATTTGTAATCTCTTTGTATCTTCTTCATCGGGAGTAAAAATAGCTAAACATTACATGGACGAAGCCTAGCTCATCACACCCTATTCCTCGTCCTTGACGTTCTTCTCGACTTCGTTCGTCCTTGACTCTGTTAGTTCCTTCACTGTCGATTAAGATCATGCAGTGAACTATCATGCAGAGAATCAAAACAATTATGAGGACTAGTACTGCATTTTATAATTGGTCATCCATAATGGTCCCTAGCTCTTTTCTCTCTTTATTGTCAGAATATCCCACTAATGTCATTCCAGTTAAAACCAGATGTTCCAATCTCCCCAATTAGGATCATTACCATCAAATGATCTTCGGTTGAGTTTGAAAATAGTAAAAGTGACTAAAACCTTTGTGGGACAACTAAATGTAGTCAAGGTTATAAGGAACATGATGTTATTTTTATATAGAATTATCATACAGTAGTAAATATGGTTCATTCATCCATTCCAAAACTGTAACCATCCAACACTTGTTATTAGTGTGGTTCAAAGGTCTTATTTCCACTAGCATTTTTCTTTCATGTTTGCGTGTCTATGAACTTTACTGTAGGTTTTGGTCTGCTTTGCTTCTGGTATTTGGTGCTTTGGTTGAAGAATTGGGTGCTTGATCAACAATCGTGGAGTAAAACTTTTGTCTCAGGTTAGATTATCCAATGCTTTGTTTGCTCGGGTGTTTTAGATTTCTATTCTCCTGCTCAGCTAGGATACATTTGAAGTAAAGTGTGGTAGTTTGTGTCATTTGCTAGTCGAGTAATCGAAATCTTGCTCATCTTATAATCATGAGTACAATAATTGAGTAAGGTATCTCTTTTCCTTTACATACGTCCATGCTAGGTAATAACTAAAATAACGCAGAGTCTATATATATTGTCTATCATGATTACAAGAGCAAAACTATTAACTTATTTTTCTTCTTCCATGCTAATTTTTTGATAATTTTCTCTTTGTCCACTGAGAACACTGCCCATGATTTTGGGAGGCTTATGATTTAGAAGCAGGATTCAATTTCTTAAGTTTCTGTACAAATTACCTTAGTGAATGAATACTTTAGTTGGTCGCTTGAGAAGTGTATCCAGATTTTCTTGGGTTGATAATGTTTCAAAAGAAAACTAGTAGACTCTCTTTAGTCTTTGTCTCTTTCGTATGAAGCTGAACATAATTCCTTTAGCCAGGAGAAACTTTGGAGAGATTGTTCCTATTAAGCATAACCTTGTCTGGCTAACAAGATCGTGTTGTCCTTTGATTGCAGTTCATATGGTTTTCCTGTAGAGGTTTCTTAACTTTAGTTTATGTTTCATAGTTGAAAACTGTTATAGATGGTTATTGGCTTATGATACCAACAGTTTCTACAGGTATGGAGTCTATTATTCCGAATAATTCTGCGTGTGGAACTCCCTCAAAATCTAATAAAGAGGACATTGTCAGTAAGCATGTATTCACATATATTATAACATGAATTAACAGTTATTTATGTCAGTCATCCATAACTCTGTGGGACTCAATAAAACCTTGCCTTGGTGCATCAGAAGTTGTGGTCACCATGATGAGAGGTGATCTGACCATGGTTTGATAACTTATTGTGTTGCATGTCATAAAGTTTCATGTATCACAAACCCGGCAGAATCTGTTCATGTGCAGTTAATTTCTCATATCCTTCATGGCAGAAGATTTAATAGAGACCACCCAACATCCCCTCTTTGAATGGGCCCTTCAACTAATAGAAATGTTCCTCGTTTGTGCATTTGGTGGTGTATCCACTGAATCCACTCACTCTTTCTTTTCCTCATTTTCCCTTGTTAACGCGGTTGTCTGTCTCTTGGCATGTCCTGAGTAAGTATTGTTTGTTTGTCATTTCTGTTACTATGGCTTGTCTACCGTAACTAGACCATTTCAAGATTGTGGAATTATGTCAACAAATTCACCACTTTAAAACATGGATTCAACTTATTGACAATGGATGATAGTATATCTTTTGCATAAGTTTTGTTCTTTTATGTTTTTCTCTATTAACTCATTTATTGAATGTTATTGTTCTTAGGTGTGAAGCATTTCATATCCAAGAACTTATGATATGGCTCATGCTGAAGGATTGCTGTCCGTTGTGGCTCATCATGCTTGATATATTCTTCCACATCGATCGTATATTGAGACCAGAAGTATGAGCTATTTATTTGACTCTTCTTTTCGAAATTATATGTTTTGCTCATATCTAGAAACACCAAGCAACTCAAGTAAATATCTGAACATATGAGCGCTTGCTTGCAGATACTCATGCTTCTAGTTTCGTCATAAAAGCCTTTTTCCCTTCAGGATGTTCTTGCTGATCGAAAGGAATACGTAGCTCCATGAAAGATTTTTACAAGAAACCTTATGCATCGCTGTGAACTTCGTGCCTAAGGAAATTATCTACAACAGAGGGGGCTGGAGCTATAAGTCCAACTGACAAATCGGAAGAAAGATGAGGTCATGCAATTTATGCTTGTTCATCCAAAAAGCGAAGACTGAGGAAATCTAGAAAGGGAAAAAGATAAAAGACGTTGCTAGCGGGATATACTTTTTAGTAAATGCAGAAGAAGGTGTTTGAACGCATAACAGATGCATCCTTTGTAAGCATGTTAAAATTGAAAAGCACCTTTGGTTTCATGTTACAATTCAATTGAAAAGCAGATCCTGTCACAAGTGCAGGGTTGGGTGATACTGTTTGATTCAGCTTCCCTAATCGAAGCAGCCCGATCTTTTCCTGCGCGAGTGAAGTGGGATGCACGCGTAATAGAGCTCAATGGCAACAACGACGAAAAACCCCGCTCTCAAAAATCAATTCTGTAAAGTACACATATATTCGTTTATTTGTGGATGGCGATCACCTTTATATTAACCCATTTCATGTGAGGACCGGAAAAATTAATGGAGATCTATTTGGAACCGCAAGGTATAGACACATTTGTGTTAATTATACCAGATGCAAAAGAGGGAGAGTATAGAAAATTTGCCGAAGTTAAAAACTGTTATGTAAAAACTTGAGGGGATCGGCAAATAATGTATTTGTTGTAGTATGTATGTGATTTTGGGCTAAGTACTCCTGTTTTCTTTTTGTACCCAAATCATTCTTGTATCATATGAACAATATTTTTTTTTAATCAATATTATATAGTTTTCTTGTATCCGTCCTGTAGTTGCGTGTATATCCATTTATGTATCCGCATGCATATCGGTAATCATATCCAATTTTAGCGGATATGGATAAGAATTTTCCTTACTGAGACATATCTGTATTTGTATCAGTATTCATGATTTGCAAGTGAATACAAATATGATAAGCATCATATCTGAGTCAAATCCGGACCATATGCACCCCTAATAGCATGACCAATATACATATTCGCTTCCGTATAGGGATAACATATAAAATACATAATTATTAAACTTTTTTCGTTTTTGAAAAAAAAAAGCTCAACAGAACTTAGCTACCTTATAGTTTACACGACTTTGCACTTCTATACCCTACACTTTTCTTTTCTTGACATTTAAATGCCCTGCTGTTTCTTAAAGTAACATATTACTTTCTGTTGTTAATTAAACGTTGAAATATTATCGTTAAACCTTAAAAAATTCCCCTAAAACTTTCTATACAATTTCAATATGATAAGAATTGGTCAATTATACTCCTAAAGTTGACAGTTTCAACTTAGGGCATGTTTGGTTGCCACTTCTTTTTAGTTTTTTTGGGGTTGTAATATTGTAGGTGTCAGGCGCTACAGTATTACAACCACTCCTATGTTTGGTGGGTTAAAATGGTCGCATACTCTAGCTTAGTTGATAGCTACTGTAGCTGAGTTGGAAGGCCCTCAGCAATTGTAGCTGAGTTGGAAGGCCCTCAGCAATTCCCAGCAAAAAGTTAGATACTGTAGCAACTGCGTATTTTACAAAAAAAACCAAACAAGTCCCTAGAAAACTCTTCTTCGACCTTATTTACTCTCACCTAAAGTTTGCTCTAAAATTCGTTCTTACTCCAATCAACCTAACTTTAAGGTCGTAATTAACCAATTTGTATCATGTGCAAGTCACATGGAACTTTTTAGGAGAATATTCAACTATTTAACATTTAACTAAAAGAAGGTAGTAAAGTATTACCTTACAAAACAATAGGGCATTTAAATATCAAGAAAAAAAGATAGTGTATTTTAGTGCAAAGTCAGATTAATTATAAGGTATTTAAGTGCTATTTAGCCATAAAATGATGCCTATGTATATGTATATCGTCGTAGCAGCACAAAAGCGGCATTTAAAACAATGTTAAAAAAGTAAACTCGATGCTGTATATATATATTGTGAGTTATTGTGTCAAATCCTTATTACAAAGAAATAATCTACCGTTTTATCAACTGTAAATCATGCATGATCTGCTATTAATCCAAAGTTAATTACAGGTATTTTTAGAACCCTTAATCTGAAGCTCTCCTTTGACCTAATCTTAAAATACCACAGGACGAGGTAAACATGGAATTTTTGGGGGCGAATTGGAGGGAGACTTTCGGGCCCCACCATTAAACTCTTTTCTCCTCACCTCTATATAAATCTCATCGGATTACTTGTTGCCTCCTTCCAACAAACTGATTCTCATATAATTCCTAAAAGAAAAAAAAAAGAAAAAAAAAACTCCTCATATAACTACCTCGTTCTACACTTTTTTTTATCCCCAGCCTCGTTCTTGAGAAGATGACGTACTAGTCACCGTCGTGAAAGGTAAGCCCTCGTTCTTTATAAGATTTCCTTTTTCCCCCCTTTTCCCAGTTTATTATTTTTTCCAAGACATTATAGACACACTATGTCATGAAAATAGGATGAGATTGACATAACTCATAATTTATTTAGCATATAAAAGGTACAATAATCGAAAATGATTAGTTTCTTTTGCAAATAAATACATACATATAAGTACCAAAAGGGCTTACATGTACACTAGCAGTTTCGCATGTGCAATGCATTTGCAAGAAAAAATTGAATAGCATTGCAAATAGTAAATTTCATAGAAGTATCTAATTTAAAATTTTCTATTTTTGCAATTTAATTTTATAAGATTGATATCAAAAATTAAATGAGTACGCATGGTTACGCCTGCAGAGATCAAGAATTAATCGGTCATTTTTTCTCATACGTCTTTATTTTTAATCTCAAGTTACGACTTAAAGAAAAAAATGATTTACTTAATTTGAGGATCTCATTTCAAGCAATGTCTAATATGAAATAACTCAAAAACTTTAGGTTATAAATTAAAGATGTCGAAATTGGAGATTTAAATATCAAATTAAACAAATCTAGGATAAACTCTTAAATAATAACTAATCAATTACAATTGTTTTATTATAGAGATAAATTCTCATGAATAGTGCATGGCTACAGAGCAACTTCCAATTGTTTTCGTATTTAGATAAATTCTTAAACATTAACTAATCAATTACAAGGATGAAAAATGCAAACAAAAAAAAAAAGCTAAACAAAGTGTAATATGAAAAAATTCAAAATGTTATATTAATACAATATAATTTGTATGCATTACAAATACAAAGTAATCAACTTATCATCCAGCATAACATTCTCGAAGGTTTTTTTTTATTTTAAAAGCCATATTCTAAGCTCATCCGTGTTTGGCTTTGGCATACATGACATGCTCGTTGATACAACTTTCCAATCTAACTATTAGTAGTTCATGTCCTTTGTGATTTCTCAAAATAAAGATTAAATTTTGCAATCATGTATCTTGATACGATTTTTACTTTTAGATAGATTGAATTGGTTTTCTCTGAATGAACATACACAAATTTAACTGTTGAAGATAAGTTCCCTAATAAATCCTTCCTTTTTGTTGTAGCTGAACACTTTGGTTCATTGATTGAAGATCAATCATTTTGAACATTGACAAGATCATTCTTTGGTAAGATTTTTGTGAACACATATTTAAATTATACAGTTAAATGCTCAATTATTATTTAGCTTCTAGTAATTAACTCCTCTATTTATGTTATATTGCATAATTATAGTACATTAGTACTATACCATTTATAACTAGCATGTCATTCATTGCTAGGGGCAGTCGCTTAAAGTGGCTGCCATAGCCGCCCGCCACGAGGAAGTGTCACGTGGACTATAATTTTTACTTTTTTGGAAATGAGATATGAGGAATTTTACTTGTGATCTGTCAAAAGTATGCGTCAAAACTGGAATTTTGGTTTTTGTAGTAATTTTATATTTTATTCTTATTAATGCCCACAAGATTCTGAAATTTAATTATGAGCATGTGATTGTCAAACCGGGCAGTTAAGCTCTAATTAATAAACATAAATATTAAATATAATTTAGTTTGTCAAAATTATATTTTTCTAAAAAATACATTTTTTTTGAAGTAATCAATAGAGCGAGGTGCCCCATTTCAATTATATTAAATAACTAAATATGTACAAAGATACATCAAAGTTTTCTAACGCATCAAGTTCCCTGCATATTTAGAGTTCTAATTATGGGGAATGAAGAACATAAATATTAAGCATCTGAAATTTATTCTTTGAGTAGCCAAGAATTTTTCAACCAAGTGCAACTATAATATAGGAAAATTTGGCCGGTTTGTTTCTATGGATCTGTAGCAAAATCATGAGATTTGTGGGCCCCATTAACTGTTTGAATCCTGGCCTATTATTTTTTTGTTTGTTTGTATAGATGGTTACTCCTGACTTTTTTCCAACTCTACAAAGTACCAGATGTCAAGATCCTCACTTTTTGACTCTGATTTTGCATGGGTTCCGGGAAAAATCATAACAAAATCAAATTACAGGTCCACGTCATTAAATACCTCCCTATCCCTTTTGTCATTTACTTCTCCTCGGGGGATCACAACATCAATCATCTTTTTAGCTAACCACCACCACCAAAACATAGTTTTATAGGAAAACAACCCCTCACTACATTTTTTTTTTCTATCAGACAAATACAAAATGAGCATTTTGTAAGATTTGGGAATTTTAAATTTTCGACTAGTCTGACAATCCAAACTTAAAATCAATGAGCCAAACATCCATAGTTTGAGTTGTCTTAAAGCCAGTGTTAAAAGTGAAAAGTACCACAAAAATTATTATTAGATTGTACAACTAAAATCAGCAGTAAAAAAAAAAGGCATGACCAGCTACATTTAAGCATAATCTAATAATTACTTGTTGAAAAACACCAACTCTCGTGAGATTGCTTTCTAAGTTCTTGTTGTGTTTGAAATTTTAGTAAACTATGGAAGGTCAAAACATGAACTTGAATGAGGAGCTAAACGGGCAAGCTCAACGTACCTTAATGTTTCGAATGGACAATAAGGACATCTGCCTTACAAGATGCTCCAACTTTCCATTTGAAGCGATCTATACAAGCCACTTGACAGTGACAGGTATGAAAGCAAGCTCAGAATACAGGAAATTGAAGCTACCTCGGTGTCTATTTTGGCCTCAGCCTGAAACTCGGGAACAAGGGGAGGAGTGGAGGGGCTTCATGACTCATCTTCGTGCCAGCAACAAGGTAATTGATGTTTTCTAGTCAGGAATATTGCACCGCTTTATTATCACTTCAATGCATCTCTTTTGAATATGCATGCGTGTCTTTTGAAGGTCGCAATTATGGCGTTGAAGGATTGCGAATTTTACTTACTTCCATTGGATGGAAGTCAACATGATGAAAAGCTGGAATGTCGTCCTGTCGTTGCTTTGTACAGGAGAAAGACCCCGCTTGAGCGCGTTAACGACCACCAAGAAATTTTAGATAACAACTTGGAGAATACTAGAAGCATACCCGAAGATCACAGTAGGAGACATTGCGAGGAAAACGTACAAGTTTCTGGAGTAGAAAGGAAGGATAAACATGAAAGCTATTTCGTAAGGACAGATCCAAGTTATCTGAAAACGCTTAGTCAGACTCATGCAGCATGGCCATTTGGAGCAATAGCTGAGCTCACTGACAATTCGAGGGATGCTAACGCGACGAGATTGGATATATCAATTGAGCACTTGTACTCAAAGAAGGATGGAGAGAAGATTCCTGTGTTGGCTGTGATTGACAATGGAACAGGCATGTCTCACGAGGATATCATGAGGATGCTCTCTTTTGGCCACAAGCGGCCAGGTCAAGAAAAACCAGACAGAATCGGGAGATTTGGAATTGGCTTTAAGACGGGGGCGATGAAACTCGGAAAAGATGCCCTTGTTCTTACACAAACAAAAGGATCAAGATCTGTCGCCTTTTTATCCCAATCTTACAACACAAACAAGGACAACTTGGAGATCCCGATAATTGGTTATCGGAAATTGGCGGGATTTATGGAGTTCGATCTGAGTATACACTCCGAGTCATCTGCAAACTCGCAGTTGGATGCTATTAAAGAGTTTTCCCTATTCAATGAGTATTTACTAGGGGAACGGTGGGGGCGGTTCGGAGAAACGGGAACTGGAACACAAATCTACATATGGAACTTAGAGAAGCGGGGTGATAAGTATTGTCTAGAAAGTAAAGACAGTGAAAGCATGGTTCAGGGTGCTGTGGACAAGGGGCACGGCGACATTCTAATTCATACTAGGAAACCAAGATCAAGACCCGGACAACTGAGCCAAAACGTACCATTGGACTATTCGCTTAGAGCTTACCTGGAAGTTATGTTTCTCGAGCCTAGGATGAAGATATACGTCCAAGGCTCATTGGTGAAACCTCGGCCATTGGCGAAATCCCTCCATAAGACTTCTGTAGTGACGGGCACTATAATGGGTAAAGATATAAAGTTGACACTGGGCAGGAGCCGGGTCGAATGGGAACGGGGGAATGGTGGATTATTCTTGTATTGGCACGGTCGACTAATCGAGGCTTACAAGAGAGTTGGATGCATGATGGTTAATGGAGACACTGGGCGTGGAGTTTTAGGGGTTGTCGATGTTTCAGCTTTAATTGATGACGATAAAGGTGAGGTATGGGTACTCAACAACAAACAAGGTTTTCAGGATAGTGAAGCATATGATAAACTTAAAGGATGGCTGGAGAGCAAAATGAATGAATACTGGGATGAGAATTTCGACAGAGTTGGCTTGGAAAAGGACGGCGAAATGTGCGAGCCTGATCATGAGTGGGTTCAGTGCGACAAATGCCGTAAGTGGCGGATACTAAGCGCTGGTTTCGACACTGACAGTTTGCCTGCTGAATGGTTCTGTTATATGGAACCATTTAGTGGTACGTGCGAAGATCCTGAGCAACAACCTGCACAAGGGGTAATAACAATAGCAACAAAAAGATCTCGTTGTGACAACAAGCAGCTGCTTACATATGAGGAAGTGCCGCTACCGAGTAAGGACACCCCACCAACCAGGAAACCGAAACAGAAGCGTTCCGATAATCGCCAAAGCCTCCGAATATTGGATGAAGCCTGTGATGATGATGATGAGAGTGGAGACGAGTCTACAGGAAAAGAGGATCCCAGCTTCAAACCTAAGTCGGAAAAGCTCAGAAAAGGTAAAGCACCAAGAGCAGCTGCAAGAAGTTCTCAGAGATTGCGAGGCCGAGGCAGAAACAGACGCTCTTGAGAGGAGTTCCGCTGGAGGGTACTCATCAAGCGTCCCATTGCTCCTGCTAGCACTTCTACACGTGCAAGGGCACGTGCTTTACAAAAAAATTTATTTTCTTTATTTTATTTTATTTTTTATTGTTCTTGGATCGCTTTCTTAATAATCGATATGTGTAATTTTCTTTTAATAAGTTGTGAGTACTGAATGAGGTTCCTAACATAAGTTAGGACCTTATAGCGTTTCATAGCTTAGTTGTTGAACTTTGGTCGATCGAGGACTTCATGGGGGAACATGGATATAATGTAATTTTATCGTAATTCCTCTCACTGGAATATGTTGGATTTTAATTATAGGAATATATATGTTGGGTTAAATAGCTTGTTATTGTATTTTAGACTACCAATCGTGTATTGGCAACACTTGTTAGATCCAAAACTTGAGAAGTTAATTTGAGGTTTCTTCAGTTACTCTTTAGGCTTTCAATTTCGATCTTCAAATGCTTAGGACTTTTTATTTGAATCTGTTATGTTGAGGATTGTTGGAATCGTCACCGTCGCCCGCCATCGACTTCAACATTGCCATATCGTCGCCGTCAATGATCCCCACCACCGTTTGTCGCCCTCGCCTCAACCGTTACCACCGTATCGGGGTCTGTGTCTTGAGATCCCCCGTGTATTTCATTTCGATTTTTTGAGTCAATAAATCTTTGTTGTTGGTGTTCTTATGCTTAGTTTAATTTCCCACATTTTATGTTAGCTAGTAATATAATTTAAATTCGAATATAGACATTGCTCGCTTACAAATTTCTCAATTAAGGATAGTTTAAACAATGTGATTAATAATTTAAGACTTGTATTAATTCTAATGCATTTCGTGGTAGAATTGATACATATCTAATTCCTGGAGTGAGAAATTCACAATCTTTTGATAGTTTACTTTCATGCAATTTACATTATGTAACTAGTAAGTTCTATTCTGACTAGCCTACGTCAGGTAGCATGTCCTATGTGGAGATTTCTCTATAGATACAACCAATACTATTTACATTTCTGCCCTTACTGTATTATTTAGGGGGTTTCAAGATATGCCAAATTGATAGGCACCGCCTTCAAAATAAAATTTATCCAGAAACGATCTTCTAATTGGATTTAATTTTCAATCAACTAATGCATGCATAGATGGAAAGAAAGAGAAAGGTAGAGATAGGATGGACCGGGAGAAAAAGAGAGGGTGAAGGTGCAATGAGGGTATTTTGAATAGTTCGGATAAACTGGAACAAAAATTTCTCTAACCTGGTTGATTGAAAGCTAATTCTACTTATATGACGGTTTTTTATAAATAAATAAAAAAAACTTTGAAAGTGAAATAATAGTTTAGTTACTTTACTTATCATTTTCCTAAAACAAAATAGTTAAAAAGTGATAAGGTTTGACCTCATCATTAGTACAGCTCTGCTGCTCTGGATTCCCGAAAGATTTTAATTAGCCGCTAAATTCGGAACTCACTTGACTAATTAAGATCTACTTGACAAATTAAGTGGCTACTTGACTTTAGGGGTGTTTGTTTGTATGAAAGTGAAAAAGAAAGTGAGAAAGTGAAATGTATTTAACACTTGGGTGTTTGTTTAATTGTAAATGGTTATGAAAGTGAAATGTCAAAAAGAATCCACGTCAGATTTAATGCAGGTTTAAGTTCCCCTAAAAAAGTGCTGAAGTTAGATGAAAGTGAGAAAAGTGAGGACCACTCCCAATTAAAATACTATATATATATATATATATATATATATATATATATATATATATATATATATATATATATATATATATATATATATATATATATATATATATATATATATATATATATATATATATATATATATATATATATATATATATATATATATATATATATATATATATATATTACCATAACCAAATTTTTATTATTATTTTACTCTGTTAGTTTTATTCCTTTAGCACTATCTCGGCAATCCGGGGATAACAAAGGCATCGTTGAATTTTTTAATACATGTGGTCAATATTTTTATATTTTTAATAGACTCGTGTATCCATTATGCCTAAAACTAACATGCACATGAATTGACATAATAAACTTTTAATCAAGGATAAGAATAATAAACTTTTAATTTAGATAAAATAGGTTAACAACAGCAACAAATAATCTAACTACTTTGAAAATGATTTAGAAATTGATTTAATAAATAAATAAATAAATTATCACATCATCTTCAATTTTTTTTACTTTCACTAATTATTTATTTTACAAACAAACATTGTATTTCACTTGTATGCTCACGTGGATACATTGTCTCACTTGCAAAAAAAAGTGACTTTCACCTTTTCAATTCACTTTTATTTTGCCAAACACCCCTTAAGTATTCCAATTTATTTAAAACATACAATGGCATAACTCACTGAGATTCTAATACCGCGAGGTCAACAAAGGTGGGAATGCCTGGATTCTTCAAGCTCGTTTATCATATTTTCACTAGTCAAATCTGGTCTTAACTAATTTCGAGATGGACAGAAAATTTTATACCTTATTTCAGCTACATCATATTGGATATGAATCCTCGTTAATTAGATGGTAATTAAGAAGGTCCAATTATTGAAATGGTAGTCTTTTACTATTAGTTGTCCAAATATGTTAGAACACATTATAAAAATACAAACCATTTTAAATAAAAAAGATATTAATTTATCAAGGACAACCGTATTCCTTCGATTGTTCAGACGTAACATTATTTTCTTCCACTTATTTATTTTGCCAAATTTTGTTTTATACAGTAATCATCAATGCTTTAATGAGTAAACTTTTATTTTAATGAATCAAAACAAAATGCCCTCTTTTGTTAATTTTTTTCTTGTTTTAAATATATGAGTGTTAAATTAAATCGAGACGATGGATACATGTTCATATTCAAATAAAATATAAGTTATCATGAGGGAAAGTACCAAATATAATAAAAATAAAAATATATTTAATTTTCATTTCCAAGTGTTCTTAGGAAGCCGTTAGAAAAATCTTTAGGTGGTGTTAGTCAATCAGAACCTAGAGGTGTCTCGGTCACCGAGACACCTAGAGGTGTCTCGGTCACCGAGACACCTAGAGGTGTCTCGGTCACCGAGACACCTAGAGGTGTCTCGGTCACCGAGACACCTAGAGGTGTCTCGGTCACCGAGACACCTAGAGGTGTCTCGGTCACCGAGACACCTAGAGGTGTCTCGGTCACCGAGACACCTAGAGGTGTCTCGGTCACCGAGACACCTAGAGGTGTCTCGGTCACCGAGACACCTAGAGGTGTCTCGGTCACCGAGACACCTAGAGGTGTCTCGGTCACCGAGACACCTAGAGGTGTCTCGGTCACCGAGACACCTAGAGGTGTCTCGGTCACCGAGACACCTAGAGGTGTCTCGGTCACCGAGACACCTAGAGGTGTCTCGGTCACCGAGACACCTAGAGGTGTCTCGGTCACCGAGACACCTAGAGGTGTCTCGGTCACCGAGACACCTAGAGGTGTCTCGGTCACCGAGACACCTAGAGGTGTCTCGGTCACCGAGACACCTAGAGGTGTCTCGGTCACCGAGACACCTAGAGGTGTCTCGGTCACCGAGACACCTAGAGGTGTCTCGGTCACCGAGACACCTAGAGGTGTCTCGGTCACCGAGACACCTAGAGGTGTCTCGGTCACCGAGACACCTAGAGGTGTCTCGGTCACCGAGACACCTAGAGGTGTCTCGGTCACCGAGACACCTAGAGGTGTCTCGGTCACCGAGACACCTAGAGGTGTCTCGGTCACCGAGACACCTAGAGGTGTCTCGGTCACCGAGACACCTAGAGGTGTCTCGGTCACCGAGACACCTAGAGGTGTCTCGGTCACCGAGACACCTAGAGGTGTCTCGGTCACCGAGACACCTAGAGGTGTCTCGGTCACCGAGACACCTAGAGGTGTCTCGGTCACCGAGACACCTAGAGGTGTCTCGGTCACCGAGACACCTAGAGGTGTCTCGGTCACCGAGACACCTAGAGGTGTCTCGGTCACCGAGACACCTAGAGGTGTCTCGGTCACCGAGACACCTAGAGGTGTCTCGGTCACCGAGACACCTAGAGGTGTCTCGGTCACCGAGACACCTAGAGGTGTCTCGGTCACCGAGACACCTAGAGGTGTCTCGGTCACCGAGACACCTAGAGGTGTCTCGGTCACCGAGACACCTAGAGGTGTCTCGGTCACCGAGACACCTAGAGGTGTCTCGGTCACCGAGACACCTAGAGGTGTCTCGGTCACCGAGACACCTAGAGGTGTCTCGGTCACCGAGACACCTAGAGGTGTCTCGGTCACCGAGACACCTAGAGGTGTCTCGGTCACCGAGACACCTAGAGGTGTCTCGGTCACCGAGACACCTAGAGGTGTCTCGGTCACCGAGACACCTAGAGGTGTCTCGGTCACCGAGACACCTAGAGGTGTCTCGGTCACCGAGACACCTAGAGGTGTCTCGGTCACCGAGACACCTAGAGGTGTCTCGGTCACCGAGACACCTAGAGGTGTCTCGGTCACCGAGACACCTAGAGGTGTCTCGGTCACCGAGACACCTAGAGGTGTCTCGGTCACCGAGACACCTAGAGGTGTCTCGGTCACCGAGACACCTAGAGGTGTCTCGGTCACCGAGACACCTAGAGGTGTCTCGGTCACCGAGACACCTAGAGGTGTCTCGGTCACCGAGACACCTAGAGGTGTCTCGGTCACCGAGACACCTAGAGGTGTCTCGGTCACCGAGACACCTAGAGGTGTCTCGGTCACCGAGACACCTAGAGGTGTCTCGGTCACCGAGACACCTAGAGGTGTCTCGGTCACCGAGACACCTAGAGGTGTCTCGGTCACCGAGACACCTAGAGGTGTCTCGGTCACCGAGACACCTAGAGGTGTCTCGGTCACCGAGACACCTAGAGGTGTCTCGGTCACCGAGACACCTAGAGGTGTCTCGGTCACCGAGACACCTAGAGGTGTCTCGGTCACCGAGACACCTAGAGGTGTCTCGGTCACCGAGACACCTAGAGGTGTCTCGGTCACCGAGACACCTAGAGGTGTCTCGGTCACCGAGACACCTAGAGGTGTCTCGGTCACCGAGACACCTAGAGGTGTCTCGGTCACCGAGACACCTAGAGGTGTCTCGGTCACCGAGACACCTAGAGGTGTCTCGGTCACCGAGACACCTAGAGGTGTCTCGGTCACCGAGACACCTAGAGGTGTCTCGGTCACCGAGACACCTAGAGGTGTCTCGGTCACCGAGACACCTAGAGGTGTCTCGGTCACCGAGACACCTAGAGGTGTCTCGGGTCAGCCGAGACACCTAGGTTTACTGGGCTTTTTGCCCAGTTTTGACCCGTATCCGCTTTTAAATCCTATAAATACAAGGTGGGCGTCTCATTTGCACGGATCTGAAAATTTTTGAGAAGCCGAAGCTCTGCCAAATTGCCTTCTCACCTCAGATCCAAATTTGGGAGCGACGAGCAATCTTCTTCGACACCAGATCCAGATCTCGGCGAACTCTACCGGGCTATTATCCTCCTTCGTGAGATAACCCCCCAGGGCTATTATCCTCCTTCGTGAGATAATCCCCTCCAAAAAGTTCGAGAGATCTGATCCCGGTCAGATCTATACCGTTTCCTCCGGATCAAAACATTATTTTTGATCCAGAGAAGAGTTGTGGCTTCGCTTAGTCGATTTTATTCGCTTGGGCTCTTGTTTCCTTCATGAAATAACCCCTTTTTACCGTGTAGATCTTGCATCGAATTGGATCACGCGGTGGTCCACGGACGGAAAAGAAGTCCCCGGCACAGGCAAAGACACCCACGCAAGCGAGGATTCGATAAACGGATCCCGCGTTTGTTTTGGTGAAAGAAAGTTGTAATTTTTATTCGATTTTCATTGTAATCGGGTCTTATAAAAAGACTTAGTTTTATTTTTTTTGAATTTATTTGTAATTCCATAAAGGTTTAACAAATTCAAGCAATGACAATCATCCCGACTTTCACCGCGAACAAGCTGGCGATCACAGTGGGAGCCAACGATCTCAGATCTGAGATCATCATGCCGCAGCCACGGATCGAGATCTTACCTCCAAAGAAAGCTTTCTCATGGAGAAGGACGCAAGAAGACAACCCTCACTCAACCGTTGCCGAGATCTCCCCTCGCGACTTCATTCCAGCAATCCAACAAGCCGGGGGTTCAGATCACAACGTGTCGACTTCGACGAAGAGGGCACGTCAAAGGCAATGCCAACGCCAAGCTCGTCAACTTGCAAAGACGTTAGAACAGGTTGATGGACTCCGCTACTATGCAGACTTAGAGTTCAGGAAGCGTCGGCCGCCTCAAATCGCTTGCAATTCCTCCAAGCCATCGACCGACGAATGGGTTCTCGTCAAGAGGACTCGTTCGACCCTGAAGGAGCGTATTCAGAAGCGCCGTGCACATGTCGCTCAAGCTCGCGCTCTTGCAAGAAAGACACAAGACTTGAACAAGAGGGAAGTGGTCAAAAAACCACAAAAATCCCGTCAAGTTTGGGTGCCAAAGCCCAAGACGGCGCAAAGATCAGAGTGCAATACAGCCGAACCCTCCTTCCAATGCCGACGCAGTCCAAGCCACCTCGGCCCCGAGATTGGGGGTCGCGTATGCACTCCCGTCAGACCGATCACTACCCAAAGGTGTCCTGTCACATCCAAACAAATCAGGACACCTCAATGTACGTGTTCGTGCGCCGTGCATAAGAGAATTCCAGTCGCCTCTAGACTAGGGGTTCATGTCGAGGCCCAGGAGCCCGTTAAGACTCCACGCTCGCAAGGAGGTAGTCTTAAACGAGCGACTCCTGATGTGACCTTGGATCGTTCAAAGGCGATAACAAATAAGCCCGAGAATATCAACAAGGTTCTTCATCCCTAAAAGAAGACGTGTCCGTCGAAAGACAACGTTATACTTGGGGTACCGCACCAACAAATAATGGATTGCTCCAATGAGCTGCACCATCAGGCTGGGGGTGTGAAGAAATCCCAAAAGGAGAGTGTTCAAGAAACTAGCTCTCACTCTCCATACGGGAGACCTATCAGGGCAGTATCGTTAAAATGTATTTGCCCCAGGATTGTTTCACAAAAGGTCTCGATGTTCGAGAAACTTACTGCTGAAGCGTCGAAGCCAAGCCAAAACGCTTCCACCAGAGAAAATCCTCCCTCTAGGATGATGAATTCCTTGAAGTCACCATCAACATGGTTGGCAAAGAAAAGTCGGCAATTACTTCAAAAGTCTCTAATCCCGACTTTTCTCCTGGAAGAAAAATTAATTTAGGGATAGCTCAACGGATGTCTCAGCTCCAACTAGAAGCCGTCGGACATAGAGATTACCGGAGATCCATGAAGGACTGTCCTCGAGTGATGAACTTTCGGATACTTGCTCTGCAATCACATCTGACGATACAATGTCTAGCACGGGACAAGCTCGGGAGGCGTTCATGGTCGCTCCTGACCAGGTGACCCAAATAATTCAGGACGCTCTAGCCAGGCAGAAAGAGAACTTCAAGTTCGAAATGGAGATGGCTATGCAGCAGATGAGAGAGATGCATGACCAACAAATCCGAGCTCTGACGAATCATCAGGGTGAAACGAGTCGTCGCAATAACGCCGACCAAGAGGAAAGCGACTCAGACAGGGACGAAGATCACAACGCAAATAGCCAAAACTCTGGGGGTGGTCCCGATGTTCTTCATCAAAATCGTCTAAAGGAAAATGCAGGTGAGGATGAGATGATGAAAGAGCTGGAGGATAAGGTCAACGCCTTGATTTCCGCTCAAGAGGTAAAGAAGACTGGGATGCCATGTCCGTACCCAAGAGAGTGGGAGTCGATCCCATATCCGTCGAAGTTTAATTTGATTAACTTCATACCGTTCGACAGAAAGGGGTCCCCCACTCAGCATCTGGTCTATTTCAAATCCCACTTGGGCGTTATTTCTGGTAACGAGCCCTTGATGGTTCGGTCATTCGTTGGTACTCTTCGAGGAGCTGCCTTCGATTGGTACCGCCGTCTCAAGCCAGGGAGCATCAATAGTTGGGATGACATAGAAAGCTCATTCCTCAATAATTTCTTCGACGACGACACTGAAGTATCGATCGGAACCCTTTTGGACGAGAAGCAGAAGGATGGGGAGTCTGTTGATAGCTTTGTTAAACGCTTCCGCAACAAAGCTATGAACTGCAGGGATCCTGTCACAGAGGAATTCATTCTGCGGACGTGCCACAATACTCTTTCCATCAATGTCTTGAAAGTCCTAGGGGTTGTGCCATTCAAAACCTGGAAAGAGCTGAAAGAGCGCGGGGAGCAAGCTGAACGCTTCCTCAAAAGAAAAAAGGCCGAAAGAGGCCAACCGATGGCTAAAGCGCCTGCAACTGCTGATGACATTCGTCAACAGCAACCTTGGGGGAAACAAAGGACTCCTAAGTTGAGATTCCAGGAGGAGTATTCTTTCGATGATGATGAAGTTCCAGCCATCTTCAAATATCTCCTTGCTAACAATAAAATCAAGCTGCCACCTATCATGAATCAGGAGGAAGCTAGCAATACTTCGGATCCAAAGTACTGTGCATATCACAGGAGGGTCCATCACCCCACCAAGGCTTATATTGCTTTGAAGAATAATATCCAAGCCTTGGTTGACGCCGGCGTCATAACGCCAAAATAGGCCAAACAAGAATGGCAAACACTCTGACAGGTATACGAGTATAAACTGCTCCCTTTTCTCCGATGAGTATAAGAGGTTAAACTATTCCTCCCTTACTTCAAAAAGGTATATGAGTCTAAACTATTTCCTATTTTGTCGGGAAGTTTCTGGAGAATAGTATACATATTATTCTTAAGGATAACCCGACTATGTGGCTAGATACAGTGCACTCCTTTTTCATTATCTTTTTCATATTATTCTTAAGGCTATTTGTTCTTAAGGCTATTTGTTCTCGGGAAATGTCATTATCTTTTTCATCGGTGAAATCATTCTACCTTGATGGGATTACAAATGAGTTTCAAATAAAAATCACCTTTTTATAAGGCTTTTTACAATGAAAAAGGATAAAAATTATAACTTTCCTCCTTGTGAACAAACGCGGGATCCGTTTATCGGATCCTCGCTTGCGTGGGATTCTTTGCCTGTGCCGGGGATGTGTTCCGTGGACCACCGCGCGATTCCTTTCCCAAGTGTTGATCAAACGAGATGCGGATGCGGATCTAGATCTAAAAATCCCTCCTTTTTACGGGAATTCTTAGATCGATCGATCCGAGATCTAAACGAATACGAGATTAATTCGCCAAGGAACTAATCAGCGTAGTGAGCGAGATCGACCAAGCGAACCCGTCACTCTTCTTGGATCAAGGCCAAGCTTGATCCAAAGGATGGTTTGTTGTTGTAGATCCGGATCGAAAACTTTGGATCTCGGATCTCCCCAGCGGGTCTAGATCTTGATCTCCTCTCCTTGGAAATTCTCTAACCCTTGGCACACACAAGAGTTCTGCAGAGTCTCCTCTTTTTTATTTTTCCGACCCTTGAAAATGAAACCCTAGCCCTCATATTTATAGGTGCAGCAGCGGATGCGGGCGAAACTGGGCAAAAAGCCCATTCGGCCTTGGTGTCTCGGCGGTGAGACCCTCAGGTGTCTCGCCGGCGAGACACCTCTGGTGTCTCGGCCGGCGAGACACCTCTGGTGTCTCGCCGGCGAGACACCTCTGGTGTCTCGCCGGCGAGACACCTCTGGTGTCTCGCCGGCGAGACACCTCTAGGTGTTTGGTGGCGAGACACCTTTGGTGTCTCGGTTTTGACCGGCGCCGCGTGGCTTCTCTCTGGTTTTCGAGCTTGATTTGAGGCTTCAAAGTCGGGTTTATCCCTTCGCCGCACTCATGGCGCATCAGTTCACCAAGGTCCGGAATCGGTGGCGATTCGAAAGGAGAGCTCTTTTCAAAATTTCCGAGCCACGGACCCGCCAGGGCGGCGCCCCTTGACCCCGCCCGCTAACCGGCTAGCGGGACCGCCGAAAACTCTGCGTAGGGCGTCTTGAGGAGAGCGTTTGCGTTGCGTTCACTTGTTGTGTCGTCAACGGTTTGCCATTACTTTATCGGATGACTTGTCGATTATTCTCGTCATCACGAGCTACGTTCGGGGACTTATAAGCAATTTTCAACGCCTACACTATTATCCTCCTTCGTGAGATAATCCCCCCCTAAAAAGTTCGAGAGATCTGATCCCAGTCAGATCTACACCATTTCCTCCGGATCAAAACCTTGTTTTTTATCCCAAGAAGAGCTGTGACTTCGCTTAGTCGATTTCATTCGCTTGGGCTCTTGTTTCCTTCGTGAAATAACCCCTTTTTACCATATAGATCTTGCATCGGATCTGATTACGCGGCGGTCCACGGACGGAAAAGAAGTCCCCGGCACAGGCAAAGACACCCACGCAAACGAGGATTCGATAAACGGATCCCGCGTTTGTTTTGGTGAAAGAAAGTTATAATTTTTATTCGATTTTTATTGTAATCGGGTCTTATAAAAAGACTTAGTTTTATTTTTTTTGAATTCGTTTGTAATTCTATAAAGGTTTAACAAATTCAAGCAATGACAATCATCCCGACTTTCACCGCGAACATTATGTATTTTGATAGTATGACGCCTTAATTTATAAATTTTTGAAGCTTGTCAATGTAAATTGATAATTATATAAAGCAATATTAATAATTCTTATAAAAGAGTAACTATTACTTAAACTATATATAACCTTATTGTTAATACTTATTAATATCAATAATCATGTAAACTAGCCTAGTAATAATCATGAAGTAGTTTATCAAAAATAATATCTTGAATTATAAATTAATAGTGCAACATACTTGATCATCACAAATAGTACTATAATAATCATGAAGTATAAAACAATTTTAATCATATATAATAATGTATTCGGCTAAGTCCCTAATTTCCTAAATCAATCTCAAGTTTTTAATCACTTGCTATTAATCTTTCATCTCCACTCTTTTCTCATTCATACTAATTAAATTTAATGCACTTGTTCCCATCATTATGTTATGCATTACTTATTTATTAAAACTTCTCACAAAATATTCACTATAACAAAAGTTGTATTTATCCACACTTATTTTATGACACATATAAAAGTGTCATTTTATTTGCAAAAGATTAAACAATAGTGACACAAATAAAAGTGTGGCAAATCACGACACATAGTTGTGTCATTAGATATATAATTAAATATAATTGAAATAGGCTAATAGAAACATGGATTGTGAGAAGATCTATTAATGGGTTCAAATAATAAATCTTAGATTTTAATTATAATGATGATTAAACATTTATAATAGTGTATAAGATAAAAAGCTCCATAGTTAATTGTGCTTTGGTGAGAATAATCCTAGGATGGGTGACCTTCTGGGAAGTTATAGTGTTCAATGATAATACACTTTATATTTTTAATAGTATAGACACAACTATGTATCACCACTCTTGACACATATATGTGTCATGAGTTTTGTGACACTTGAATGTGTCATCATGCTCGACATATATATGTGTTGTGACTTTGTGACACATTCGCACATGTGTAGAAAGACGCTCTCCACACATGCTCTAACCACACTTTTGTTATGTGTCGCGCTCTATTTGTGCGACACAAAAATGTGTCGCGTAGAGACAAAAATTGTATCATAATTTACAATCTTTGTTGTAGTGATTGTTGATTCTTGATAAATATCTATTATTTGGTGTGATTTATGTGTATCCGCAAAACGTTACTTATCCTTTTTTTTTTAATATCAACCGTTAATTATTCAAATTTTCCTATATGCATTGCAAGTGCTAATTGCGTACATTTATAATGTATAATAATGCATAATGTATTAGCAACATTCATTTTATTGGACTCAACTATTAATAATTTTTCAACAATTCAAAAAGTTCTAGTTTGTTCTCATCTAGTTCTAGGTTGAAAAGTCACTACAACAAAGGTTGTAAATTATGATATATTTTTTGTCTCTACGCGACACATTTTTGTGTCGCACAAATAAAGCGCGACACATACCAAAAGTGTGGTTAGAGCATGTGTGGAGAGCGTCTTTCTACACATGTGCGAATATGTCACAAAGTCACAACACATATATATGTCGAGCATGGTGACACATACAAGTGTCACAAAACTCGTGACACATATATGTGTCAAGAGTGGTGACACATAGTTGTGTCTAGACCATTAAAAATATAAAGAGTATCATCATTCAACACTATAACTTCCCAGAAGGTCACCCATCCTAGGATTACTCTCACCAAAGCACACTTAACTATGGAGCTTTTTAGCTTATACACTATCATAAATGTTTAATCATCATTATAATTAAAATCTAAGATTTATTATTTAAACCCATTAATAGATCTTCTCACGATCCATATTGGACTATTAGCCTTTTTTAATTATATTTAATTGTATATCTAATGACACAAATATGTGTCATGATTTGCTACACTTTTATTTGTGTCACTATTGTTTAATCTTTACAAATAAAATGACACTTTTATATGTGTCATAAAATAAGTGTGGATAAATACAACTTTTATTGTGGTGAGTGGAATAACTTGGGGAGAAGAACTCATGTTTTTCTATATAGGTAGAACAATTAGTGAGATAATTTTAAAATTATCTCAGTTCTAGTTCTTCTAGAATTCTACTTGACTAACACCTTAAAAATTATCTCAATTATAGTTCTAATTGCTAATACCATAAAAATTTATCCTACGAATTATCCGGTTCTAATTTTACTTCTAATTGACTATTAGTAAAATTTCAAGGCTAAATATCAGGAGGGGTAAAAAAATCCCCTTAGCTTTGGATGATTATCACATAACCCCATAGCTTTCAAAATATCGAAAACGCACCCTAAGTGTAGGGATTATTAGGAAATCAGCCTGTAACTTTCAGATTATTAGTAGAGTTTTCTAATAAAATCTCAAGGTAAAATGGAATTTATGATAACCCCTAAACTTAAGGGGGTTTAGTGATATTTCCAAGGGGTTATCTTATAAATTTCCAATGTTAAGGGGGTTTTCTGAAATTTAGCCAAATTTCAAATACAAAAGGTACTTAGAAGTTAGAGCCCCGCAAAAAATTAAACAAATAACAGAAAATATGAGGTTCAACCATGTCCATGTGAAACGCGAATGTTCTGGCTAATGAAAGGCACCATGTACCACGAAAAGTTATCTTATTATATATTAAGGGACAAAATTAAAAAAAAATGAAAATTGGAATAGATCTCGGTAGCATAAAAGGTTGGGGTTTAGATGTTTAGGTTTTCTTGCAATATTAAACTTGCTATCAGGCCCCTAATCAACTGTTAATGTCCCCATCTAAAGTGCCAGGATCCATGCAGTCCAAGCCTTCGACTTAATCTTAATCAATTAAGTCTCGACTTAATCTTAATCAATTAAGTCTCAACTGTTATGATTCTCTCCTCTATATGCATATTAATTTCGCTTCATTCATTCATTGTCCATCCGTGAAGTAGTGCTATGTAAAAAGAACTTGGGAACTAGTATCTACTAAAAATAAGAATTATTCTTCCGTTGATACATCATTAATTCAATTATCAGTACTGTATTGTCATGTATGGTTCATATCTTTCATTTCAAGCTTAACGTCTTTCAACCATTATTCTATATTTGGGCCTCAAGGGTCATGCATCGAGCTAATTCAACGATACAATCAAAGGAGCTATCTTTGTGTCGTGTTTCTAAGAGATCCAATCTTAAAGACTTCTCATTCCTCATCGTATGGTATTTAAAGACTTACTTGTCAGAGGTTTAAGGAAGAGGACTTAAGAAGAACGATTAATAAAATTAGTCTATTTCTTAATCGGAGTATTAAATTGTTAACCTTTTAAGTAAGATTCATTTTAATCCTCGTCGTCATTTTTAGTGTTTAAGAATAAAAAGTTTATGACTACTTTCTTCATATATAGTGGGATTAACTACTTCTAACCCACATATAAATAGGAGGACCATCAGTAAACCTCTTATTTTGAGGGGTTCCCTCTAAAGAGATTATCTTAATACTTTTGTATTTTTTGCGTTCTTTTTTTTTATCAATGAAAAAATTGTATTCATTCATCAAGATAGCAGTTTGTGTTACATCAAAGTTCTCAAAACTGAGAAAAGCAAATATACACCGAGGTTTAAAAAACTCAAACTATTTGGGTAAAAAAATTTACAACTTTTGCACCCACTGCTCATACTCAATTGGAATATCCTTGTTTAGCACAATAGTGAGGATAGCAACCTTGATCGCCCTAACAATTTGCTCAGGAGTTCGTGCCTTTCCTTCAAAGATGCGCAGATTCCTTTCTTGCCAAATGAAATAGACAAATGTAGATAAACTAGATCTTTTAATCTGCTGCATATAGCCCTTTCCTCTCAAACAACAAGAGAACCAGTGTCTAATAGTGCTCCAATCACACGACCTCCTTCGGTAATCCAACCATTCCATGATTTTATTCCAAATCCACAAAGAAAACTGACACTCGAAAAGCAAATGTTGGTGACTTTCACGATAATCGCCATAACGAGAACACGAGAATTAGTAGACAAGATACCCATCTTGCATAATCGATCTGCATGAGCGATCGACCATGAAAAGCTAACCATAATGCAAAGGAATGCTTAGGATGATTCAAGGACCCCCAAACATTTTTGTACCAGGTAATAGAAGGGGTAGGAGGAGATAGAGCTTGATAAAGTTTAGAAATTTTGACTTGTCCTTGCACACAACATGCACAAACAAGATTCAATAAATTTTGCAGTCCACCCAATTGATCTCTTGCATTATCTCTCATTTTGAGAATTTGCTTCCACATCCATGAATCATTAGGTTTACTGTGCACATTCCATATATCGCCATGTTTTAGATATGTGCCATAAACCCATTTAATCCATAGAAAATCTTTTTTTCATGAATACTCCATAAGATTTTGATTCAGTGACAAAATTCCATAGGACAAATGAGTAGATATTTAGGCCTCCTTGCTTATATCCTGTGCATGTTTGATTCCAAGCAACTAATGCTAGCTTCCTTTTATTCCCTGTGCCCCCCAAGAGGAAATTCTTAGATAGCTCATCAATTTTTTCAAGTACTTTCTTAGGGAGAATGAAATTGGTAGCCCAGTAAGTTTGAATGCCCAGAATTACACTCTTTATTAGCTGAATCTTGCCTGCTGTAGGCATAAAAAATTGCTTATCAGTACCCGAACGAGACTCGTAAACGGTGGGTTGACAATCGACGATCCATCCGACAACATGACCCGAAAACATTGGCGAGTGATTACTCGGCGAACGCATGAAGCGAGTTGGCAAGGCGTACGAGCCGACGAAACGACGTGCCGACGAAGCTCAACGAGACGAGTTGACTAAACTCAAACGCCGACGAGACGGAATCAACCATACTTAGTCCGTTGATGCATACGAGCCGTTTGAGCTCTGGAAGTTGATCGGATTCAAACGCCGATGAGGCCAAGTTCAAATGTCGACCAATCGTCATTTAGGCCGTTGATGGGTTGAAGTTCAATCAAATGAATCGAGCATGGACTTGAACAGACGGAACTTAAGCCCAGAAGACCGAGAAACCGGAAACAAATAAATGGCGAAAAGCGGGACCTCGGCCAAGTGGCGAGGTGGCTCGGCCAAGTGGCGAGGTGGCTCGACCATCATGGCCGAGCCACCTCGGCCGACTTGGCGAGGTGGCTCGGCCAACATGACCGAGCCACCTCGGCCAACTTGGCGAGGTGGCTCGGCCATCATGGCCGAGCCACCTCGGCCGACTTGGCCGAGGTGGCTCGGCCAAGTGGCCGAGCCACCAAACACCCCCCCCCCCCGAGTTGTATAAATAGGAGGGGGTGTCATCTTCGAGAGGCAGTTCGGATTTTGGAGCACTTCGGATTAAGGGGGGATTTTGGCTGATCAGGAGAGGATTTTTTTGTACTTCTGGCGGGACTTTGATCGGATTTTCGGATATTCTCAAAGAGCCCTTGCGAGATCTACAAGCCGTCGACGCATAGTTCCGAGCACCGGCGAGCATAAACCCAGTCGACGTCAGATCTACGAGCGGAAGGTAACTGAATTCGGGTCGAACTACAGATACCCTCTAGATTAAGCTTCGTCTTAATCTCAGGGATAGCGCTGTGATTTCTCCTAGTAGATTTCACCCGCTCAGGCGATCCTCTCCTTCGTGAGTGTGATCCTCGGTAACCGTTTCCTTCGTGGCGAGCCTTTATCTGTAGTTTGAACCGGGTCTCCACGGATTGGAATTGCGGTGGTCCACGGACACAATAAGTCCCCTAAGACAGCAAAGAACCCACGCAAGCGAGGATCCGATATAACAGAGATCCTCGTGTTTGTTCACTAAGGATAAAAGTTGTAATCTTTTTTTATTTTCATTGTACGCCTTAAAATAAAAGGCGATATTTCTCTTTGAATTTGTTTCAGGCGACTGAAGTTTGTAACAGTTCAAATCAATGACAATCATCCCTACTTTTACCGCGAACACAGCTGGCGACCACAGTGGGAGCCACCGGCCTCAGATCGGAGGTCGCCGTACGCAACCGCGGATCCCTATCCCTGGAAGAAGAGGTCGAGTTCGAGTTCGACCGAGAAGTTCGAGGTATCTATCCTCACCCTCCTCCAGATCAGTTCCCCGCGCTCCAAGAAGGTCTCGGCTGCAAGGAGAACCCGATGGGCCTCCGATGTAGAGCCCCGGACGGCGAGTCCAACCCGCTGCCGCGGTGGCGAAATCCCCGGCCGAAGTCTAGATGGTGCCGAGATGAGCGCCGACGATCGCGGCACTCTCCAGCGAGCTTCGCCAAAGGCGACGACAAAGAATGGCGCAAGCTTGCCAAGGCCATGCAATCCATGGATGGGGTCCGCTCTGGCGGATCTAAGATCAAACTCACCGGAGGCTTGACCTCAAGTGATCGACGGTTTATCCAAGCCGTCAACCGACGAGTGGGTCCGTGTCAAACGGAACCGCTCCACACTTCAGGAGCGCATCCGGAAGCGCCGCGCACTCCTTGCGCAAGCACGAGCTTTGGTGCAACAGGCTCGTGAGTTGAAGAAGGAAGTGGCAAAGAAGCCACCAACGTACCGCCAGGTTTGGAGGCCCAAGTCTAATGGTGCCCCAACCTCAGTTGCCCACACTCCTGTCTCGGCACCTAAACCGAAGGATACAGGCGTTGCAGATCCAACGCCAAGGTCCAAGATTGACGACACCTCAAAGTCAAAGGCGTCTGCATCTGAATCAGTGGTGAAGCCAACCCCCGTCACCACCACCAAACCGACTATCAAGGATCGTCTCGGTCCTCGAAGAGAATCACGGGTCACTCCTCATGCAGGAGGTCGCACCCGTTCCAACAAGGACAAGAAGATTCCTGCAGCCTCTCCTATCGGATTGAAAATCGAAGTCCGAGAGTCTGCCGAGACTTCGCGCCCACATCGGCGAAAGTCTAGGCGAGTCACTTTCGGAAGTTTCGATGGATTGACCCTGTTGATTTATATATTCTCAAGATTATATTTTGATGATAACAATATGTGTTCTATATATATATGTTTTTGTGTGGTATAACTTGTTGATGCAGATATCATATATATATCAAATTTGGACTCAAGGCATTATGGAGTATTGAAGATGAAAAGCAAGATGAAATACAAAGAACAATGTAATTTTTCTCTTCTTTACTTAGAATATATTGTACAAGCCTTGATCACACACACACATGCATATTTAGAACACACTAACACATGCTTAGTGTGTTGGTTAATTATAGAAATCCCTATATTAACCATTAGATTTTTAAAGTTTAAAACAATTCATTTATAAACTTTTAAGTCGAGTAGTCGACTAATTCAAACTATAGTCGACTAATTACTAACTTAATGAATATATAAGTTTACGTAAGTTTCTGATTAATTAGACCAATCTTGTTAATAGTCCACTAATGAAAACTTAAACAATTTTCGAGAATCGTAAGTTTACAGATTAGTCGACTCTTGTGCATATATAGTCGACTACCCAGTTAAAACATACACCCGGACTTTACGTCATTCTGATTAGTCGACTAATCTTATATAGTAGTCGACTAATTCAAACTATAGTCGACTAATGAAAACTTAAACAATTTTCCAGAATCTGTAAGTTTACAGATTAGTCGACTACTGTGCATATATAGTCGACTACCCAGATTTAAAACATACACCCAGACTTTCTGTCATTACAGATTAGTCGACTAATAAAAAATAGTAGTCGACTACTAATGCTTGAATTGCATTTACAGAATCTGTGTAAACACAGATTAGTCGACTAATCTTATATAGTAGTCGACTATAATACAGTTTTATGACTGTTCAGAATTTGAATCTTTAAACGTTTTTTAACAGTTTTTCTTTGTTTTGAATGGGTGTCTTTCAAGACATATAAATAGTAAAAACTACAGAAAAAGACACACGAAATTCTCATATACATGAACTTGAATTTTTGAAAAGAAAAGTGTGTGTTCAAAGATTCAAAAAGCAAAAACTGTTCTTGATATTCAAAAGAGAAATATTTTTGAGATTAAAGAAATTCCTAAGCCACTACTGCATATCATCTACACATCAAGGCTTATAGGATCTTGTACGTTGTTGTTTTCAAAGGAGATTCTCAGGTGTGAGAATTGTGAATCTCAGGTTTGAGATTGTTGCAATTTGCATGGTCTTGCAAATTGGTCAGGTTTGATTCTTTGATTTTGTAAGGGTATTTCAAAATCATAGTGGAAACTCTCAAGCGGGATTTGCTTGGGAATTTGGATGTACAGGGAGGTGGAACCAAGATAAATATCTCGTGTTTGCGATTGTGAATTTTACGTGTTTGTGCTATCTTTTGCAATTTATAATCTATCTTGCATAAAATTTTATAAAACACTATTCACCCCCCCTCTAGTGTTTAAGTGTGATCAGATCTACAATCCTACATTTGGTATCAGAGAGAGGTGAAAGATGGCATCTACTTCTGATCAGAATTCACAATTCAAAGAAGGTCATTCAACAAATCGCCCACCAATGTTTGATGGACTCAACTACAACTATTGGAAGTGCGAATGAAAATCTATCTTCAATCAATTGGATACGAACTTTGGAACATTGTAGAGACAAGATATGAGAAGCCAACTACTCCGCTGAATGGACTACAAAGACAAAGGAACAATGCAAATTTGGACTCCAAAGCAATGAATGCTTTATTTTGTGCACTTGATCGAATGAGTTCAACCGAGTGTCAACAAAGAAAATCTGCATATGATATTTGGCACACACTCGAGGTAACACATGAAGGTACAAATAAAGTAAAAGAGTCTAAAATTTCTGTTCTTGTCCACAGGTTTGAATTGTTCCGGATGAAAGAAAATGAGACAATTGGAGATATGTTCACAAGATTTACAGATATCACTAATACTCTAATTGGACTTGGAAAAACCTATACACAAGTGGAAATGGTGCGAAAAATTCTTCGCTCACTTACTCCAAAATGGGAAAAGAAAATTACAGCGATAGAAGAAGCAAATGATTTATCAACATTGTCAGTGGAGAATTTAATTGGAAATTTAATGGCATACGAAGTCCAAATCGAAGATAGAAAGAATGAAGATGAAACGAAAAACAAGAAAGTTCTTGCATTCAACATCACATCTGATAAGGAAGATTCAGATAATGAAGATGAAGAAATGAGCATGTTTGCACGCAAATTTTGAAAATTTATAAAACAAGGTAAGTTTAAATCTAATTTTTCAAATTCAAATAACTCACCTGTTTGTTTCAAGTGTAACAAAGCAGGTCATATGAAGAAAGATTGTCCTTTATTGAAGAATAAGCAAAAGTCAAATTATTTCAATAATTTCAACTCTACTCAAAATAACAAGAAAAGAAAGGCAATGGCAGCAACTTGGGATGACAGTGATGACTCTTCATCTGATGAAGAAAATGAAGAAAATGAAAGTGCTCATATGTGTTTCATGGCCCAAGATGAGGTAAATGATAATGATGAACTTTTAGATGCATTTAATGAATTATATGAAACTTTTGTAAGGTTGAAAGTCTCACATAATTTTCTTAAAATGAAAATAAGAGATTATTAGAGGAAATTTCTAATTTAAATTCTTCTTATGTTAATTCACAAGAAATTAAATTAAAAGAAGAAAATGAAAATTTACTCAAAGAAAATTATTTTTGACTAATGAAAATTTGTATCTAAAATCGAATGTAATAATTTAAAGACTCAGATTAGTATTTTAGATAAAGATATTTCTTTGATTAAATCAAAATATGATGTCATATATTTAAATGTTAGTAAGTTTAATAAAGGTAAAGAAAATTTAAAACTTTACTTTCTTATCAAAAAGAAACTCAAAAGACAAAAGGATTGGGTTTTCAAGTTGAAAAAGATATTCATAAGAAAACCACTTTTGTAAAATCATCTTCATTAGTATATAAACAAAATATTAAAAATAATATTTTAAATAAAAGAAAACCAAAATATTTATCTATTTGGGTTCCTAAAGTTTTAAATTATAATAAGAAAAAGTCTTATATTTTTAGCTTTATTAAAGATATTTGCTTATCATCTAATTACATAGGAAAATCAAACTCTTCATGGGTTTGGTTTCCTAAAGACTAATTTTAAGGACCCAATGTAAAATGGGTACCAAGATTATAAATATTTATCTTTTCAGGTACCAAAGAAAGATAGATGGATTTTAGATAGTGGTTGTTCAAAACATATGACAGGGAACATTCAATTATTGTCATCAATTCAAGACAAAGATGGTGGTACAGTCACCTTTGGAGACAATAACAAAGGAAAGGTGATTGGTATTGGCACCGTTGGTAATTCTAATAAACCTATTATTAATAATGTTTTATTAGTCGAAGGTCTTAAACATAATCTGCTTAGTATAAGTCAACTATGTGATAAAGGTTTTAAAGTTGTCTTCGAAAAAGATTCTTGTTTAATTTATGATACTGATTGGTCTACAATTTTATATAAAGGTCATAGAAAGAATAATATATATGTTTTATCTTTAAATAATATTTCAAATGAACACTGTCTTATTGCATCTTCAAATGATTCTATATTATGGCATAAACGTTTTGGTCATATTAATTTTAAACATATTTCTAAAATTTCTAAATATGATTTAGTAAATGGTTTACCTAAGCTTTCTTATAAAAATAATTTTTGTGATGCATGTCAACAAGGTAAAATGCATAAATCTTCTTTTAAATCTAAAAATATTATTTCTACTAGTAAACCACTTGAATTACTTCATATTGATCTCTTTGGTCCTTCTAGGATAACATCTTTAAATGGAAGTAAATATGCATTTGTAATTGTTGATGATTTTTCAAGATTTACTTGGGTAATATTTCTTAAAAATAAAAATGATGCTTTTAATGAGTTTTCTATATTTTGTAAAAGAATTCAAAATCAAAAATCTCTTTCTATAGTTACTATAATGTAGTGATCATGGAGGAGAATTTGAAAATGAACTTTTGCAAATTTTTGTGATAAAATGGTATTTCACATACATTTTCTTTTCCTAGAGCAGCTCCACAAAATGGAGTTGTAGAAAGAAAGAATAGGACATTACAAGAATGTGCTAGAACAATGTTGTGTGATAGTAATTTACCAAAATATTTTTGGGCGTAAGTCGCCTCAACAAAGATGCTATGTTTTAAATAGAGTTTTATTAAGACCTATTTTAAACAAAACATCATATGAATTATTTTATAATAAAATTCCTAAAGTTTCATATTTTAAAGTTTTTGGTTGTAAGTGTTTTATATTAAATACAAAAGATAATTTAGATAAATTTGATTCTAAATCGATGAAGGAATTTTTGTCGGATATTCTAATCATAGTAAAGCATATAGAATATATAATAAAAGAACTTTAGTTATTGAAGAATCTATGCATGTTTCTTTTGATGAAAATTTTATAAAAACACCTTCTATTTCAAGTAATGATGATGATTTAATTGATACTATTAATGATACTCCTATGTTAGATATTTCAAAAGATGAAAATTTACAAAATGAATTACCAAAGAGTTTTGTAGAAGTTAAAAATCATCCACATGATTTGATTATTGGAAATATATCTGATAAAGTATCTACTAGATCTCATTTTAATTTAATAGTTCATGTTGCATTTGTTTCGAAGTAGAACCTAAAAATGTTAAAGAAGCTTTACTTGATAATTTTGGATAGAAGCTATGCAAGATGAATTAAATCAATTTATAAGAAATAATGTTTGGGATCTTGTACCTAGACCACAAAATAAATCCATTATAGGAATAAAATGGATTTTAGGAATAAATTAGATGAATCGACAAGTTGTTAGAAATAAAGCTAGATTAGTTGCACAAGGTTATAATCAAGAAGAAGGAATTGATTATGATGAAACTTATGCTCCTGTTGCACGTTTAGAATCCATTAGAATTTTACTTGCATTTGCATGCTTTATGAATTTCAAACTTTACCAAATGGATGTTAAAAGTGCATTTTTAAATGGTTTTATTAAAGAAGAAGTTTTTGTAGAGCAACCTCCGGTTTTGAACATGAAAAATTTTCTCGATCATGTTTATAAACTTAAAAGGCTTTATATGGTCTTAAACAAGCACCTCGTGCATGGTATGATAGATTAAAATCTTTTCTTTTAACATCCGGTTTTGAAATTGAAAAGTTGATTCTACTTTATTTATTAAGAAAATAAATAAAGATATATTATTAATACAAATATATGTAGATGATATAATATTTGGTTCTACTAACAATGATCTTTGTCAAGAGTTTGCTAAGACTATGCAGAAGAATTTGAAATGAGTCACATGGGTGAACTAAACTTCTTTCTTGGACTTCAAATCAAACAAATGAAGGAAGGAATTTTTATCAATCAAAATAAATATGCAAAAGAACTACTTAAACGTTTTGGGATGGACAATACAACTAGCAAACCAACACCAATGAGTACTACAACATCACTTGACAAAGATGAAAGTGGTAAGAATGTTGATCAAAAGCTATATCGAGGTATGATTGGATCACTTCTTTACATTACAGCCTAGTAGACCCGATATTATGTTTAGTGTTTGTTTATGTGCTAGATTTCAATCTAATCCTAAAGAATCACATCTTAAAGTCTGTTAAAAGAATTTTAGATATCTTAAAGGTACTTCAGATTTTGGTTTATTTTATCCAAAGAATAGCACATTTGATTTGTTATCATATAGTGATGTTGATTTTCTTTGGATGTAAATCGATAGAAAAAGTACAAGTGGTACATGTCATTTTTAGGACATTCACTTGTATCATGGTTTAGTAAAAGCAAAATTCGTATCATTATCAACAACTCAAGGTAATACATTGCTGCTAGTTTAGCATGTGCACAAATTTTATGGATGAAACAAACACTATCTGATTATGGCATAGTTTGTTCCACATCTTCTATAATGTGTGACAATTCTAGTGCAATTAATTTATCTAAAAATCCCATTCAACACTCACGCATAAAACATATTGATATTAGACATCATTTCCTACGGATCATGTTCTTAAGGGAGATATTATATTAGAATTTATATCTACTAATAAACAAATAGCGATATTTTAACGAAACCTTTAAAAGAAGATATTTATGTTAAATTAAGAAGAGAATTAGGTATATGTTCAATTACAGATTTAAATTAATTATTAAATAAGTACATATGTTTATTAGTCGACTAAGAACTTCACTAGTCGACTACATGCACAATCATTCATATAATTTTTATTCGTCAATATCTTATTAGTCGACTATATACTCATTAGTCGACTACTAGCTATCAAAACAAAACATATATTCGTTCGTCACAGATTAGTCGACTACACCTTAGATTAGTCGACTACTCGCCTATTTTCGAAAATATTGTTATTGATCCTTTTTTAACCCAAACCCACTATCCAATAACATAAGTTACTTTAGATCTCAACCATACATCCAACCATCTTTAATCCTAGCCCTAGATTTATTTTCTTATGATTTAAATCTCAACCTTTCATTCAATTTTAACTTTTAATCCTAGCCCTTCATTTAATTTTAACCCTAACAAAACTACTCTCACTCATTCTACCCATTTCTCCTGTTCCCACTCTTCTAAAACCGAGTTCTCGCTAGGTATTCTCTCCTCAACTTAGGGCATCATCCAACTCCATTTCCTCCTTCAAATCTTCAATTTTTCTTCACTTTTACCAGCCTGTGCATCATTAGTCGACTACTAGTGCATTTAGTCGACTACTGCACCGACACCGCTTTTCTTAGTGTCTTGATCTATTTCATCTCTTGGTAAGTCTTCCAACATCTTCTTCCTTTCAATTATGTCTAGATCGTTGCGCCGTGACCTTCTCCACCAGAAGATTACACTATTTATCTTAAAGATCCTAGTCTTTTAGATACTTTTAAGGAAATGCAATCTTATGATATACTTCCGTCGATTTATTAAATATGAAGATTTTGCACTTCATAATTTACAAGGATATTTTGCTAATGTTGATTAGATCAACTTTTTCTTCGAAAATCAACAACCATATTATCCACTTCTTATCAAGCTTTTCTACACAAATCTTACTCATAAAAAACTTGATGATGGAGAATGTCAAATAGACACTCTAGTTAAAGGAAAAGAAATTTCCTTTTCTCCTAGACTTCTAGGAAAAATATTGAAAATTCCTAATAGAGGAATTAGTCTTGAAGATGTTTCCATGGATGATGAAGATATCATGCAAAACTTAATTTTCCTACCCGGTCAAGGAGGAATTTTGAATCACTCTCAAAAACTTCGACCTCTTCCTCGTTTTATTACTCGAATTTTAGCTTATAATTTGTTTCCAAAATCAGGAAGTTTTCATTTCATTTCTTTGGAATTGGCTAAAGCCCTATATGCTATTATGGCTAATATTCAAGTCAATTGGGCTGAAGTTTATTTCGAAAATTTTATTCACATTCCTTATAGAGGATTTCTACCTTTTGGAGCCTTTTTGACTACCATTTTCAAAGCTTTTCGTGTAGATTTAGCTTCTGAAACATTCATCCTTCGACAGCTTGAGTTCTTTGATTCCAATGCCCTAACTAGGATGAAAATACCCAATTTCAACTTCCGTAACAACAACAAACCGAAGATGAACCCGCCCAAACTCACACTCAAGATATTCCTCGGTCTTCACAACAAGGTGAACCTCTTCCACCATATTCCACCACCAAGGTAATCCGAACCATCCCGCTTTACAAATGCACAATACAACACCTTATCGGCTAGCATCCGAACTTAGAAACGAAGTCAAAACATGATTTTCGATCAAAACATCAACATTATGAACAACCAACGGAAATGATGGAGAATCAACAAATGATGATGATGTTTGAAGACTTCAACAGAAAACTTGAGTCAACCTTTCCACCAACAGGACCTACTGACACTTAGGATTATGTTATTTAGCTTAACTAGATTTCCTTAGCTTAATGTTTGAAGACTATGTGTTTTAACACTATGTGTTTATTACTATATGTATGTTTAAAGACTATGTGTTTGCATCATGCATGTTTCTATTAAATTAGTAAGTATTTGTTTGTTTTATAACCCAGATTATGCCGATGGAGGTTATCAACATTTTGATTTTCATGGCAAGTCTTTGCTTACCTATTTGGATGGGTGAAGTCTTGGACTATGTTCATAACTGGATGATCTATTTGAAGTTTTAGCTCATACCGATGAAATATTCAATTGCCTATCTTATATGTTTCCTTCTTTTTGTTGATAACAAAGGGGAGAAAATTTGATATATGTGGGGAGGAGTTTTAGTTTTATTCCATTGCATATATGCATATATATGTGGGGAGTAATTTAATTGATTGTTATCATCAAAAGGGGAGAATGTTGATTTATATATTCTCAAGATTATATTTTGATGATAACAATATGTGTTCTATATATATATGTTTTGTGTGGTATAACTTGTTGATGTAGATATCATATATATATCAAATTTGGACTCAAGGCATTATGGAGTATTGAAGATGAAAAGCAAGATGAAATACAAAGAACAATGTAATTTTCTCTTCTTTACTTAGAATATATTGTACAAGCCTTGATCACACACACACATGCATATTTAGAACACACTAACACATGCTTAGTGTGTTGGTTAATTATAGAAATCCCTATATTAACCATTAGATTTTTAAAGTTTAAAACAATTCATTTATAAACTTTTAAGTCGAGTAGTCGACTAATTCAAACTATAGTCGACTAATTACTTAACTTAATGAATATATAAGTTTCAGAGTTTACGCATTAGTCGACCAATCTTTGTTAATAGTCGACTAATGAAAACTTAAACAATTTTAATCCGTAAGTTTATGATTAGTCGCATCATCGCGGCATATATAGTCGACTACCCGCATTTAAAACATACACCCGCACTTTCTGTTATTACGCATTAGTCGACTAACAAAAATAGTAGTCGACTACTAATGCTTGAATTGCATTTACGTAACTGTAAACACGCATTAGTCGACTAATCTTATATAGTAGTCGACTATAATACGCTTTTATGACTGCTCGTAATTTGAATCTTTAAACGCTTTTAACAGCTTTTCTTTGTTTTGAATGGGTGTCTTTCAAGACATATAAATAGTAAAACTACGTAAAAAGACACACTAAATTCTCATATACATGAACTTGAATTTTGAAAAGAAAAGTGTGTGTTCAAAGATTCAAAAGCAAAACTGTTCTTGATATTCAAAAGAGAAAAATATTTTTGAGATTAAAGAAATTCCTAAGCCACTACCGCATATCATCTACACATCAAGGCTTATAGGATCTTGTATGTTGTTGTTTTCAAAGGAGATTCTCGTGTGAGAATTGTGAATCTCGTGTTTGAGATTGTTGCAATTTGCATGGTCTTGCAAATTGGTCGTTTGATTCTTTGATTTTGTAAGGGTATTTCAAAATCATAGTGGAAACTCTCGCGGATTTGCTTGGGACTGGATGTACACCGGGAGGTGGAACCAAGATAAATATCGTGGTTTGCGATTGTGAATTTTACGTGTTTGTGCTATCTTTTGCAATTTATAATCTATCTTGCATAAAATTTTATAAAACACTATTCACCCCTCTAGTGTTTAAGTGTGATCAGATCTACAATCCTACTGCACTGCCCCTGGAGGAGACGCTTATCCGGACGATGAGGACGCATACCCGAAAGATCACACATACGGCAAGTTGCTCCTCGCAGACACACAATCGATGAGCCGCACTATCGCGGTAAGAGGTAACGAGAAAATCTCAAGGATTCCCCAAATTGACGCAGCCATGCTTGTGCTCCAAGCTCATTAAGACGATGCTCTGAGTGCAATTGCTATCAAGAAGCCTTAAAGGGTGTCACTTCCAGACTCACCACGAGATGCCGAGACCTAGGTCAAGGCGATTCATAAAGGATGATCTCCGAGAGGGTGAGTTGCCGAGGTCACTAACAACATGACCGCAAAGAATCGCCGCCACAGCCATCCTCAAACAGACGCGAACGCTAACTCGCTATGTCCAGACTATCCGACTCCGTCCGACACGACATAAACTGGGATACGGAGGATGATGCGCCGATATTGGCTCCGCGAATTGCCCTCGATCACACCGTATCTAGCTAAGGAGTCCCTAAGAAACGCCATGATCGCACATGCATCAAGTGGCCAAAATGCTAGACGGCGCTGAATAAACAACGGAAAATCAAGTTAGAGATGGAGTTGGCCATGCAGACGATGAGAGAAATGCATGACCAACAGATCCAAGCCTTGACGAAACATCAAGGTGAATCGAGTCACAAGGCCAACGCCGATGAAGATGATAGCGACTGCATCGAGGAAGCACAAGAAGATGATAACCTCCCAACCCTCGCGAACGGGCAAAACATGTTGTTGCTCGTGAAAGCGAAGATCAAAGATTGAGAGCAAAATCAACTCATTGATTTCGCCAAGAAGTAAAGAAGACAGTATTCCTTGCCCATACCCGAGGGAGTGGGAATCAATCCTGCACTGGCCAAGTTTAACTTAATAAACTTCACACCATTTGACGGAAGGGTTCCCCGACGCAAGACTTGATTTATTTCAAGTCACACCTCGAGTTATTTCGCAACGAACCCTCGATGGTTCGGTCATTCGTTGCACCCTTCGGGTCATTCGAATGGTACCGCCCTGCTCTGGGGAGCATTCACAGCTGGGACGACATGGAGTCTAGCTTCCTTACCAATTTCTTTGATGACGATACCGAGGTATCGATCGGGACATTGCTCGACGAGAAGCAGAAAGACGGAGAAACCGTGGATATCTTTGTCAAACGATTCTGGAACAAGGCAATGAACTGTCGGGATCCAATAACGGAGGAGTTCATCCTCCAAACCGCCATAAAGAACTTATCGATAGATGTGCTTGAAGCAATGGGTTAAAGACCATCGATAACGTGGAAGGACCAAGGTTCGTGAGAGCAAGCCGAGAGGTTCCTCAAAAGGAAAAAGCGAGAGAGGTCACCGACAACGGAAGCCCTGCGTAACTTTGTCCCGCTGCAAAGGGAAAGAGCAAGCCAAGACGGCGGTTATGTAACCAAACGCTCCAACTCCAACCCCAAAGAAGAAGAAGAAGAAGAAGAAGAACGGGCGCGAACAGCACAATCAACGGGCAACCTCGGGCCACAAAACAGAAGGCCTTAGAGCCGAGATTCCAAGTCCTATTCCTTTAGGGACGGCGAGATTCCGGTCTCTTCAAATATCTTGTGGAAAATAACAAGATCAAGCTCCCTCCGATTCGTAATCAAGAGGAGGCGATGAAACGAATGACCCAAGATACCGTATGCACCATAGGGCAGCTTCATCACCCCACTAAATCCTCGCTTCACTTTAAGGACAAAATACGTGCTTTAATTGATGTAGGGTCATTACTATGAAGCCGCCCAAAGAAAAGAAGGTCGGAGCCGAATGCGTATCCATAAGTTCGGTCGGTGCGTTGACATGGTTTGAACTGAACCGGTGGTCAAAGTTGCGGTGAAAGCGGTAAATGGCGACCCACACAAGCAACGCCGTAAAGGACTTGTATCGTGATACGTACCGAATGGCTTAAGTCTTGTGGGTCCACCCGCACCTACTTGAAGATGAGCAATGGGTAGCCTCTTCTTCGCTGAAGAAAAGCCGGGCGTAAGGGAAAGGCATGCCATGCTACTCCGCACTCGAGGGAAACGATGAACAGTGGTAACATTCCACCGTCCAAGGGGAACTCAAGCCCACGCCACCAGGAGTGGACACGAGTACAAATACAAGTACCCAGAAATCCCCGACTCTAATGCCAAGACGCTCTCAGAGCTGGGGGTACCAACAAATCCCCTCACTCGCACAGAGAAAGCGCAACAGCAAGTGGCTGCCAAAGAAGCTACAAAGAAGCAAAGCGATGAAGTTCAACTCCGGCAGCCTCGATTCGTCGCCCGATTGGAAGAGATAAACCGGGAACTTCGAACTCTCCATACCGCTTCGACGTCATGGCCCAATTAGCCAATATCCCCGCAAGGATCACTCTCTATGAGTTGCTACGGTTATCAAAAGAGACGAGAGAAGCTCTTCAAGAAGCCCTCGCCGATTCAGAAGTCTTCCTCACCCAGATTAGGCCGAGTCCAGAAGAGTTGGCCCAACAATGCAATCTTGCGACTAAACACTTCCCCTGCATCACTTTTACAAAGGAGGATATGCAGACGAGGAATTCCAAGCACGATAGGCCGCTATACTTCACCGGGTATATTGGTTCTAGCGAAGTTAACCGGATCCAAGTCGATCCGGGTTCCGCTGTGAGCATCATGCCCCTGCGCCTCATGTATCACCTTGGAATCCCTGCCAGCAAGCTAGCATCAACTGGCACAATGATCTACGGATTTAACACCAGTGGGTCCCGCCCACTTGGTAAAATCCGGATTAAGTGCCAAATGGGGGACTTAAAGTCCGAAGTCACTTGCTATGTGATTGACGCAGAGACTTCCTATAACTTATTGTTGGGTCGACCTTGGATCCACAATAACGTTATAGTCCCGTCTACTCTTCATCAGTGTCTCAAATATGTAGACACGAATAATGAGGTCAAGACGGTGGTCGCGGACAAACAACCATTTAAGGGGATGGAGAATTATTTCACCGATTCCTCCTCGGTAATGAGTCCAAATCAATCATCTACCAAGGTACGGACAATGATGAAGAAGCCGATACCAAACCGCTTGGTTATAGTGGAGGTTTTGTTTTAAATAACATTGTACCCCTTGTAATCAATCTTGACGATGAAGAATCGTCAGATGAACATTGTAATTGGCAAATTGTCGATGAATCAATAAATGACGATTTAGAGTATCCTCTGTTTTTGAATGATGTGATGACAGGTTTATACAACGATCTAGAGTTGCACCTGCCAACTCGGTCATATTGCTTTACGCAAAAGCAGCTCCAGACTCCTTTGGGAACGACTCGCCATCCCACCTAAGATCAAGTAGTGAGAAAGACTTGGTTTACTTTAAAAGGAGATGCGCCCGATGCCAATCATTTCTTAGAAGAAGATGAAGATGACAATGGGCCTATCCTCCACACATTTCGATATAGTCCAGAAACACTGGGTATCATGAAGAGATGGGGGTATGACTTGACACGAGGGAAGGTCTATGTTTCGACGAGGCCCTCGAACCCTCCTAAAGCCGCATATGTCCCAAGAGGAAAGTCGGATAATTACTATGCTTTCTCGAAGGGATTGGGATACCAATCCTCCTCGAAGATGAATGCTCGTGGTCGATTGATAATAATCCACCCGTGAAGGAGACGGACATTCGCCCGACTCTTCGCTTGGGATTCTCGACAACTGGAGAAGCCAAGGCTTTAATGTCAAATATGGCTACGATCGATCCTCACACGCTGAGAGTGATGAAGACGGCCAACATGGGAAGACCCATGGATCCATCAACTCAAGAGCGCTCGGGATAGGTTCGAACAAAGAGAACCCACCTAAAGACGAGGTAGTCCAAAGTTAATATGGGTGATGAAGAGCATCCTAAACTCATAAACATCGCAATACTCTCCTTGGAAGAAAAGGAAGAGTTGATTGCCCTAATCAGGAGTATATCGATGTATTCACCGAGTTACGAGGACATGCCAGACTCGATCCTAATGTGGCAACACATCGCCAACATCAAGGCGATGTCAAACCCGTCAAGCAACAAAGAAGACGGTTTGCCCACAAATATTGGAGGCAATTGTTGACGGTGAAGAAACTCATAGAATCGGATTCATCAAGGAAATTCAACATCCGGATTGGGTGGCGAATATAGTCCCGGTCATGAAGAAAAATTCGATTAGATTAGGTTTTACTACGCAGACCTCAACGCCTTTTCCGAAAGATGACTTTCTCTTCCAATCACCTGTCATAGTTGACAACACGTGGATTTGAAAGAATGTCCTTTATGGATGGCTTTTCGGGTATAATCAAATCAAGATGCACCCGATGACGCCAAACACACGCCGCTCGTAACGCCATCGGCATATATTGCTACACGGTCATGCCGCTCGCCTCAAAAATGCCGGCAACATACCGTAGAGCAATGACGGAGATTTTCCAGATCATCTTCGAAAACGGTCAATGCTACGCCGACGATTTGGTCGCGGAAAAGCCGTGACAAAGGAGATCACATCAAAGATCTTAGAACGGTATTCAACTCATGGACTCATCGCCTAAAGATGAACCCCGCCAAATCCTTCCTTGGGATGTCGGTGGCAAGTTCCCGGCCGTCGTCACCGACAAAGGAATCCACGTCGATCGACAAAGTGAAGGCAATTCAAGAGTTGCAACCTCAGAAATGCGAGAACTTCGGGGGTTACAAGGGCGATTGGCGTACATCCGGCGGTTCATATCGAACCTATCAGGAAGTGCCGGCCGTTCTCCAAGTTGAACAAGAAGGCGTGTCATATATTTGGGGCGGCGCTGCCGAAGGCATTGAAGAGATCAAGTCGTATCTCGCTAAACCTCTGTTCTTGTTGCACGCGATGGAAAACCATTTTGATCTACGTCAAGGCTGACGGATCACTCGTTAAGCGCTTTACTCGCGCAAGGCGATGGCGGCCGGTCCGAGCGGCGATGTATTACAGGCGAACATTAGTGGTCTTTGAGTCTCGATATCCAATGGTGAAGCGGTGCCTTGCATTAGTGTTCGCGATTGAAAATCGCGGCACTATTTAGTCGGACGAGGCGATTTATGTTATCTCTAGCGTAAATCCGGTCCGGATATTTATGACCCAGCCGGCCTCGATGAGTTGGCGTTTAGCGAAATGGGCCTTACTCTTGTCCCAATACGACTTGCACTTCAAACAACAGAAGTCGGTCAAAGGACAAGCGATTTGTGATCTCTTGGTACGCCGGCCGACAACGGATGCGGTTGAGCTATATGATGATCTTAGGATGAAGTTCAAAGTCAACACTACATCGCACCAACAAATATGGCGATTGTATTTTGGCTGAGCCTCTCGAGCTACCAATGTGGCAAGTGCCCCGGATGTTCTAAGATTTCGCGAATTCGGGTTGTCTTAGTTTCCACAGGAATCATGTCATGCCCGTGCTTATTCACTCAACGAACCTGTTCCAATAGCGTAGCGAATACAACGCGCTACTTATCGGACTTAACCAAGGAGGTCGAATATCTCGGCGTATGGAGATTCACAACCGATAGTTAAGCGAGGTTAAGTGGTGACTACGAAGTCGGGAATCGGATCTAATCCTATCATCGGATAGTTGTTGAAATAGCGGACTCATTGAAGAGTTTTTCATCGAATATATCCAGCGCCTCCAAAGCGCTTATCGCGGATGCTTGGCGGCGTTAGGCGTATGCGTTAGCACAACCTTAGAGACCGAGCAATTAGTTACGGTCAAGACTCACGACTCTTGTACCAATATATGATGGGGTACAAGAAGACAAAGGATAGTTACCAAAAGTACATGCAACCCAAACCAAATTGGAGCCGAGATTGGCTTTCCCATCATCGATTCGTCTTACATGGTATACGCGGGAAGGCGTGAAGGAGAAGAGTCAATCCGTGAAGAGCTCAAGATTCTTCTCGACCACGAGACCCGGATGTTATATCGTCGGAGTGCGATGGTCTTTGCTCATGCCCTCTCAAACAAAGAGGCGAAGAGGTCCTTAGGGAAGCACGAAGGTGAATGTGGTGCACACCGGCTGGTCCCAAGCTCTGATCGAATCGGAGAATGGGCTACCATTGCGATGATTAATGGCGGTCGAGAATGCGCTCCGGAAATGCCGCAGCGTGTCAAATTGAATATATGCATCGGCCTCTGGCGATTGCATCCCGGCCACATCGGCCATTGAGACATGGGGAATGGGCGTCGTAGGTCCCATTTTTCCTCCGTCGGTCAAAGCGTCGGTTTATTCTAGCAATCACCGACTACTTCTCCAAGTGGGTGAAGCAATTCCGCTAAAAAAGTAAAAGATCATCATCAAATTTATCAAACACCATGTCATTTACCGACACGGTGTTCCAAGACGGATCGTGCATGACAACGGTCCCCAATTCATCGCCAATTCCTTCATCGTTTTTAAAAGTTCAAGATACAAGACGCCTCGCCAATGTACTCTATAATCCACCCGAAATGGATTAGCCGAGGCATTCAACAAGACGATTATTAAGATTCGTCGAAGCTTGTGAAGAATAACAAGCGAGACCGATGATAAACTCGAGAAGCACTCGGGCATATCGCGACAACGACGCGACGCCAACCGAGCGACTCGCATTCCCCGGGTTTACTGCGCGGCAGCTTCTCCGTTGAAGTTCATTCCATTACCAGACGCTCTTTCAACAGAGATGACGACCAAGAACAACATCGTAAACGCCTCAAGAGCTTGAGATGTTAGATGAGAAGCACCGAGGCTCAACAATGCATTGAGTTTTACCAAGCTAGGATGTCAAGGGCTTTCAACAAGAAAGTTCGACAGAGAACCTTTAGAGAAGGAGATTTGGTCCTCACGCCGACGCCGATAATCCTCACTTCCAAGAAAGGTAAATTAACCTAAATGGGAGGGTCCGCTTGTAATAGAAACGTCTACTCCAATGGTGCGTGACGCCTAATTACCCAAAATGGCACCGGCAATTAATGCCGATAAATGGGAAGTTCCCGAAGAAATATTACCCTTAGTATCTTCGGATAACCCGCTTCGACGAAGTTCTCGTGGGACGCTTGCACCCACTTTTCTTGAGGATAACCCTAAATTTATCCTCCATCATAATTTCCCACCGATCAAATTCCTTGACGGTGGCCTACAAATTTTCGGGTACATTACCAAAATCCCTCTTGATTCCGCTTATGAACAAGAGGCCCACTTAAAATCCTTTACGGAGATAGAATATAAAATTCTTCCTCTCCAAGCGTGAAGATCCTTTCGTGGTTAACGGAAGGGTTCTGCCCCATCCTTTTCCGTGTACCGACCAAGGTAAGCACTGAACTTTCATCTTAGGTAGCTACCAATCGAAGGTATACGATTTTCGCATCAGTTGTCCGATCAAGGTCGCCGAAGTCTTTTCGGTTCTCGAGTGGAGATCCCACTCTTAGTTCCATCTTCATCTTAGGTAGCGCCGGTGAAGGAAGGTGTCGTCGGGATTTTCGGACCGGGTTGTCCGGTGAAGGTGCAGTCTCTTAGGTTCTCGGAGTGGAGATCCACTCTTAGTTCCATCTTCATCTTAGATAGCGCCATTGAAGGTATCTTGGGGATTTCGGACCGGTTGTCGGTGAAGGTCACACGAGTCTCTTCGGTTCTCGGTGGAGATCCCACTCTTAGTTCCATCTTCATCCTAGGTAGCGCCCGATTGAAGGTATCTTGCCGGGATTTTCGAGACCAGTTGTCCGTGAAGGTCGCGAGTCTTTCGGTTCTCGGTGGAAATCCACTCTTAGTTCCATCTTCATCCTAGGTGGCCGGTGAAGGTATCGCCGGGATTTTCGGCCAGTTGTCCGTGAAGGTCACCTGAGTCTTTTCGATTCCAACAGCAAGGAATCCGCTGTTAGCCTCATCCCGGGAAATAGAACACATTCTTCCTTTCCCACCTCAATCAATCTTCCGCCGGTTCAGTCATTCTCCGGTCAAAAGAAGACACCAAGGTTCATCTTGGGGCATTTTATCCGAAGCCTAAGAAGGATAAGGCCAACCTGCCGTTGCGGTTTAGTCTTTCTCCGATTGAAGAAGACACCAAGGTTAGTCTTGGGGTATTTTATCGAAACCTAAGAAGGGATAAAGCCAGCGCCTCACCGCAGCGTTGCGGTTTAGTCTTTCTCCGATTGAAGAAGACACGAGTTCGATTAGGGGCATTTTATCCGAAGCCTAAGAAGGGATAAAGCCAACGCCTCACACGCGTTGCCGGTTTAGTCTTTCTCCGATTGAAGAAGACACCAGAGTTCGATTCTGGGGTATTTCGTCCCGAAGCCTAAGAAGGGATGAGTCTACGTGTAACACGCGTTGCCAGGTTAGTCTTCCCGTGAAAAAAGACGAAGCCTACGTATTCAACATCGTAGCATTAAGTCTAAGAGAGTTTCATTCTTTTAGCACAACGTTGTGTGTAGAACGGATTTAGACAATCTACATGCTAGCCCAACTCAAACGGTAGTTGGTAAAGGCTCATCAAACCCGTTGAAGGCTGGGGGTTGGCCAATAACCCTAAAGTCAGCCTCCTGCAGGCGTTCGGTTTAGTCTTTCTCCGATTGAAGAAGACACGAGTTCGATTAGGGGCATTTTATCCGAAGCCTAAGAAGGGATAAAGCCAACGCCTCCTGCAGCGTTGCGGTTTAGTCTTTCTCCGATTGAAGAAGACACGAGTTCGATTATGGGGTATTTCATCCGAAGCCTAAGAAGGGGCGAGTCGTGTAACCGCAGCGTTGCCGGTGGTCTCTTGCCCGTAAAAGAGTATGAAGCCTCGTATTCAACATCGTAGCATTAAGTCTAAGAGAGTTTCATTCTTTTGCACAGCGTCCGCGGCGGAGCGGATCGATAATCCGCCGCTAGCCCAACTCAAGCGGTGGTTGGTAAAGGCTAATCAAACCGTTGATGGTGAGGGTTTGCCAAAATCCTATAAGTATTATGGTTAATTATTTGGACGAAGTAAAAGAATCATAATAAACAATGATAGGGATGGATCTTATTCATTTGAAGCAAATATAGAAGGAGCTACAATTATCGAGACAATTGATTCAAGCAAAATAAAAATCGTAGCGACTGGTGAACAAAGAGAACGAAAAGTCTCGCTGACATCGGACTTCATTGGCGCAATCGGTAATGTGAAGGAAGCAAGGTCAGCCTTGGCCGTGACTAATTTTTCCTCTGGATCGCTCGAACCGAGCCTTGGCTTCCTTCTCAAGTTCCTCTTGAGAATTAGCGGCAATAGCGGCGCATGTTCCCGACGCTTGTCGCCTCGAGGACTTGCTTCTCCGCGTTGATGACATCACGGACTACGTGCACTCGCGCGTGAAATCCTTTGCGTCTTCTCCCCTTGAGCAGTCACGATTCACATGCGTTCGACATGGGTGTGGTACAAGTTTATCTTCTGCTGCGACATTTGTCGCTCATATGAGTTCGAAAATATGATCTCTTGCTCGATATTTTGCTCTCTGGCAGCGTTCACGAAGCCTTGATCCGAGCCGTCGATGAGTCGTATCACCTCATGCATGATTCAAAAGGCTAAATCCTCCACCGCGGTATGCAAGAGTTAGCGGCTAGTGAGCTTTGCTCTAGCGATTAACTAGGCGAGGGCCACCCGACCGAATTTCCTCCAAGATACTCAATATGAATGGGCGTAAGACCATAAAAGTAGCCATCTAACCTCGATAATAGAGATCGCTGCTTCAAACCATTCTCCAACAGTGAAGGAGACCCATCCGCAGGCTGGAGTCGAGGCAGCTGATTTTTGGCGGGGCAATCTCGGCAATAGGTTGAATCCATGGAAGTGGTCCGTCAAGATTAACACAGGGGCCTCCACCGCCCCTATACTCGAAGGGTCGGAAATCTGGTTTTAGCCAGTAAGAGGCGGTGGAGCGGATGATGGAAGCGATCCCTCAAACTTCGTCATCGAAATTATGATAGTAGGCTCGAGCTTATGGGTTTCTTCATGCGAGTGTTCGCCCATTGCGGTTCGCTTCCTCGGTGGAAAAAGGCCTTCTCGGATGACCTTGAGAATCGAGACTTGACATTGGGAGCCGAAGTAGGCGAATAATCATCCGGAGCATCCGCCTACCACAAGAGAACAAAGGGTTAACAGATCATTTAGGAGGAATATCTTGAAAAAAGAAGCGTTATAAAGTAGAACTCTTCGAAACCATGAGATCGAGTCACGACCTTATAGCAGTGCGACGATTTCACCCGTATTAAATGCGGGAGAGCGATAAATATAGTCGTGTAAACAAAACAATATATATCCCGTTCTCGAAGCAAAATGCGGTATGAAATCGCTCCGTTAACAACTTTCGAGGCGGGTGATCTTTGAAGTCTCAATCCTCACGAAGGAGAATCTCGGCTCTTCCCAATCGCCTCACAAAGGAGAGCGGCGGGGTCATAGCGAGCGTGCACAATTTGAAGCCTCAATCCTCACGAAGGAGAATCTCGGCTCTTCCCAATCGCCTCACACAAAGCGGCGGGGATACAAGCGCATATATATGCGAGAATCTGATGGGCGGCACACCACCAAAGAAGGCGTGCATTCAGCGCCGTCGCGAGTTGATCGACTCTCGAACAGCGTGATCTTCCGACGACATCGAGCGCAAAGACAAATAAAGTCGGATATGCGGTCAAAATTACGAAAGCGTCGGTGCAACAACCGGCCAGCGAACCACGGCTAGAACGCGGTAGATGCGCCGAAGCGCCTAAGCGCGCGGCCAGTGCGGACTAAGCGGCGCCGAGCGTGCCCGAGCAGCGGCCAGGCGGCAACGGCGTGCCAGGCCCTGAGTGCACCAGGCCGTGCCAACTGAATGCGCCAGCCGTGCCGTACCGTGAAGCGCTAAGACCCAGCGCCACCAGCGGCGCCAGCCCGTGTACCACCGGCCGCCGGCTTGCCGGCATGTAATGCGTCATCGCCACCGTCGGCGCCGTTATCCGTCTTGTCGATTTTACTTTTGTTCATGCACAAAACAAAAAGAAAGAAAGAAAAAGCGTCGTGCATGTAACTTCGTCGTTTGAGAGAGGAGGCGGTGAAGCGAGATGAAAACAAGAGAAAAAGAGCAAGGGGGGGTCGGCCTAGGTCAAAGAAAAGGAGGGTTATGGGTATTTATAACAACCCATATGCACCCAATCCTCTTTGAGCGAGGACTCCTATTTGGCAAGTAGGAATTCTAATTGGAGTCTAAATCAATTCTAATTAGGACTCTAATCAGCCCCAATTAGGAGTCCTAATTGGAATCTCGTTTGGATGTGAAGATGCGCCAAATCAGTCCGTTAATTGGCTCCTAATTCCTCCGCTATATTGGGAAAGATTCGAAGGTTTATTGAGGATAACACCGCGAATTCTCGGCGGCCGATCAGCGTCGCCTAATCCTACTCTAACTAGGATTACGGTATAAACTGTTTCCTAATTTGTGAAGTTCAGGAAGAATATGTTTTCAAAAAATATTCTTAGGGATAACTTCGATCATGCGGATTGCATCGGCGCCGATCAGCGTCGCTAATCCTACTCAACTAGGATTACAGGTATAAAGCTGTTTCCTAATTTGTCGAGAAGTTCGGGAAGAATATGTTTTCAAAAAAATATTCTTAGGGATAACTTCGATCATGCGGATTGCATCGGCCGATCAGCGTCGCTAATCCTACTCCAACTAGGATTACAGGTATAAAGCTGTTTCCTAATTTGTCGAGAAGTTCGGGAAGAATATGTTTTCAAAAAATATTCTTAGGGATAACTTCGATCATCGCGGATGCATCGGCCGATCAGCGTCGCTAATCCTACTCAACTAGGATTACGGTATAAAGCTGTTTCCTAATTTGTCGAGTTCCCGAAGAATATTCTCACAAGAAATATTCTTAGGGATAACTTCGATCGTGCGGGTTACACCGGCGCAAATCAACGCGTCGCCTAATCCTACTCCAACTAGGATTACGGTATAAAGCTGTTTCCTAATTTATCGAGAAGTTCAGGAAGAATATGTTTTCAAAAAAATATTCTTAGGGATAACTTCGATCATCGCGGATGCATCGGCCGATCAGCGTCGCTAATCCTACTCAACTAGGATTACGGTATAAAGCTGTTTCCTAATTAGTTGAGAAGTTCCCGGAAGAATATTCTCACAAGAAATATTCTTAGGGATAACTCAATAACCCTCAATTTTCTCCTATTGTGGAACCTTAAGAGGATAAATTGGCCAATTACGGCGAGGCTTATATTGGCCGGACAACGCTCTACCTCGAAAAGACTCCTCCCTTGCACAATACCAATTAGTGCGTTGCTGTAGGAAGACCTATCGGTCATGATGCGGAGCGGGAATAAATTCCTCCCACTATGGATAATAATACTCCAGCAAGGAGTAATGCGATGCGGCAAACAACAGCGTTGTCGCCAAAATTCTTGATCAGCGGTTCGGATCCACACCGGTCAAAGCGTCGCACTTCGCCGGCCAGCTAGGGCGAGTTGAAACCCAAATGGTCTCCCGTTTCGACAAAGAATCCTCGAGTATATCTCCATGAAAAGATCAGTCCTCGGCTGTGGTTAAACTAACGACACGCGTGATGATGGAAGAAATAGCGGCCGAGGGTTATGAAATTCCATGTACTCGACACAACCAACATGTCGCCAACAAGGAGTTCGCCGACATACGGATAAATCTAAAAGTCCGATGACAACCAACCGACACGAGTTACAAGCAAAACTCACCCACCAGCTTCGAATCAAGATTTCAACAAGCGGTCGGACAATAAATGCGGCAAGTGATCTTATCGGGAATCCTACAAAGAAGCTGGATGATCGAAAGAATCGAAGACTTGAAGCTATCTTTTGGACCCTCGGCCGTGAAGGCGGGAACCATCATGTCCAAAGCATCGGACTCATCAAGAATCGAGGCCGAGAGCGGCTTTGGAGGGTATCTGTAGGCATAAAAATTGCTTATCGGTGCCGAGCGAGACTAAATAGCGGTGGGTTGACAATCGGCGATCCATCCGACAACATGACGAAAACATTGGCGGTGATTACTTGCGAGCGCATGAAGCGAGTTGGCAAAGGCGTCACGAGCCGAAAACGGCGATGCGGCGAAGCTCGCGAGGCGAGTTGACTAAACTCAAGCCGAGGCGGAATCAACCATACTTAGTCCGTTGATGCATCTGAGCCGTTTGAGCTGGAAGTTGATCGGATTCAAACGCCGATGAGGCCAAGTTCAAATGTCGACCAATCGTCATTTAGGCCGTTGATGGGTTGAAGTTCAATCAAATGAATCGAGCATGGACTTGGCAACGGAACTTAAGAAGAAACCGAAAACGGCAAAAGCAATGAAGCCGCGGGACCCGGCCAGTGGTAGGCGGACTCGGCCACCATGGCCGAGCCACCAACGGCGTGCCTGACCAAATGGCGAGGGTGCCTCGGCCAACATGGCCAGAGCCACCGGCCAGCTTGGCCGAGATTACCCTGACTTGGTAGAGGTGCTCGAGGTGGCTCCGACCATCATGGTAGAGCCACCGGCAGACTGGCGAGGTGGCTCGGCACCAATGGCAACCTGGCACCGAGTTGTATAAATAGGAGGGGTGTCATCTTCGAGGCGATTCGGATTTTGGAGCACTTCGATTAAGGGGATTTTGGTGATCGGAGAGGATTTTTGGACTTACGGCGGGACTTTGATCGGTTTTGGATATTCTCAAAGAGCCCTTGCGAGATCTACAAGCCGTCGGCGCATAGTTCGAACACGAGCATAAACCCGATCGGATCTGATGCTGGAATCCGGGTGGAGAACTACAGATACCCTCTAGATTAAGCTTCGTCTTAATCTCGGGATATATTGTGATTTCTCCTAGTAGATTTCACCCGCTCAGGCGATCCTCTCCTTCGTGAGTGTGATCCCCTCGGTAGCCGTTTCCTTCGTGAAGCGAGCCCCTTTATCTGTAGTTCGAACAGGGTCTCCACTGATTGGAATTGTGGTCCACGGACACAATAAGTCCCGACACGGGCAAAGAACCATAGCGAGGATCCGATATAACGAGAGATCCTCGTGTTTGTTCACTAAGGATAAAAGTTGTAATCTTTTTGATTTTCATTATGCGCCTTAAAATAAAAGTATTTCTCTTTGAATTTGTTTGGTACTGAAGTTTGTAACAGTTCAAATCAATAACAATCATCCGAGCTTTTACCGCGAACACGCATAGGATAAATTCCTATGATTTGTCCATTTACGGCCGATTGGCAACTCTAGAAATGATGGTGAACAATCAACATCACGATAGCCTTTTGTTAATGAGAGGAACATCAAGGTATTTAATTGGTAATACTCCTTATATCCCCAACGGCGGATAGAGTCTTTTAAAACATCATTCACCCCTCCAAAGAAGACTGCCGATTTATTTGGGTTTGCAATCAAACGACACTAACCCAAATTCCTTCATACACTGATATAACTTGTTAACAGAGTATAAGTCACCTCTACTGAACAATAACAAGTCATCAGCAAAAGTTAAATGTGTAAAATTGAGAGTTGCACATTTTGGGTAGTGTTTGAAATTTCTTTCATTCTTCAATAGGCAAAGGCTTCTTGAAAGATACTCCATTCCCATGACAAAGAGGTAAGGAGATAAGGGATCACCCTGCCTAAGGCCTCTTTTGCCCTTAAAATAGCCATGGAGAGATCCATTAAGAGAGACTGAGTATGTAGGTGTAGTTATGCAAGTCATTATCCAGAGAACAACTTTGCTAGGAAACCCCAGGTAGATGAGCATAGCTTTAAGAAAATCCTAGCTAATTGTGTCAAAAGCTTTTCTAATATTAATATTGAGCATACACCTAGGTGACAAATTCCTCCTACCATAGTGTTTGATGAGCTCATGAGCAAGAAGAATGTTATTAGAGATCAATCTCCCTTTGACAAAGGCACTTTGGGCTTCATTTATTAAAACTCCAATAGCAGACTGGATTCTAGCAGTTATAACTTTTGAAATGATTTTGTATAAGCAATTGCAACAAGCAATTGGCTTAAAATCTTATGCATATTTAGGACAATTGATTTTAGGAACCAAGGTGAGAGAGGTTGAGTTAACCATACCTAGGAGTTTGCCTGAGGTAAAAAAAACTGCTCCACTGCTTGAAATAATTCATCTTTGATGATTGGCCATGCCATTTTATAAAAAGATGCACTAAATCCATCAGGTCCAGGTGCATTGTCATCAGCCATTGAAAAAACAGCAACTTTCACTTCCTCTATAGATACAGCTTTTTCCAGCTCCTTAGCTTGTGCATAAGTCAGACAAGGTCCATTTTTGGCAATTTCTTCATTAATAGGATTGACTTGAGTTGAAGAACCCATGAGCTCTTTGTAAAATTGAATGAACTCCTCCACAATGCTCTCATGTTCAGTTAATCTATTACCTGCAGGGTTATACAGCACTAACACTTTATTGTGATGCCTTTGAACTTTCATTGTTGAATGAAAGAAGGCTGTGCACTTATCACCATGAAGCCCCCAATTAACTCTGGTTTTTTGCTGATAATAAGAATGTTCAAAACTGAGAAGCTTTTTAGTATTCTTGTATACACTTTCTCTCTTTGATTATAAGCTCAGCATTAAGCAAATCTCTCTGGAGAAGGGTTTGGACAGTGTCAAGCTCATATTTAGCTCTATTCACCTGCTCACTAATGTTGTGGAATTGCCTTTTGTTGAGCTCATTTAAATCAGATTTTAGATGCTTCAATTTGGTGCAGATAGAGAATATTTTGTAACCTGGAATTTGCTGCTGCCATATATTAGTAACTATTGATAGGAATTTTGGATGCTTAGTCCACATTTTGAAGAACCTGAAAGGTTTCTTTCCATTCGATTTGTCCTCAAATAGAGAAATTAATCCAGGAGAGTGATCAGAGAAGCTTGGATTTAGGAACTCAACTTGACTAGCAGTATAAGCTTGTATCCACTCTTCATTTACAAGTCCCCTATCAAGTTTACTTCAGACTCTTGTTGGTTGGTCTTGTTTATTTGTCCAAGTGAAAAAATAGCATGTAGTCTTCAGTTGAGTCAGGTGACAAGACTCAATGCATTTTTGAAAGTCTTCAATTTCATTTTCTGCTACTGGAGTGCCCCCTAACTTCTCATCACCAGTGAGTATGGTATTAAAATCCCCCATTAGTAGCCAAGGAATAGAAACATGGTTACTAAAGTTTGTGAGCTCATTCCATAACCCAGTTCTTCTTTCCATTGTATTGAAGGCATATATAGCTGAAATATAGCAATTCACCCTTCCATCTAGAGTTTGAACAGAACAAGTAATGCATTGATCTGATATTGTTAGACATGTAATATCTAGCACATTAGAATTCCAAAGAATCCAGACTCTTCCTTTAGCAGTATTTGTGGCATTTGAAATCCATTTCCACCCTTTGGCTATTTTATTGGCAATATATGACATCTTAGAATCTTTTACTTTTGTTTCCAGGAGAGCAATAAGTGAAAGATTATACTGAGATATAAAACTTTTCACTAAATGTTGTTTAGGGGATTTGTTAAATCCCCTAACATTCCAAAAAGCAAAGTTCATTTATTTGTACCCCCCATCAACAGGAGAGGGATCAAAGTCATTCACTTGGAAAGCAAGAGAGGAAAATTTGTTGCTCTGAGATAGGTGCATGTTTCCTGATCTGTGCATGTTACCAAAGCCTCGTGGGGGACCATTGTTAATAATTGATTTCAGGGAATGATCACAATTGATAGTTGCATGCATAAATCCAGAGACTGGAGTGCAAATTTCCTTTTCAAGATTATCATGCCTGATTGCATTATCTGATATTGAACCTGAAGGCTGAGCAGAAACAGGAACTGAGTGCTGATCAGAATCTTTTGTTAACTTATCTGCATTTAGATTATTTGTTTCTTTTGACTTTGGCATCCATTTCTGAACCATTTTATTCCTCTTACAATAGCTGATATCATGTCCAACCATTTTACATTTCGTACACCATCTAGGCTTGAATTCATACAAGACTTTCTGTTGATAGCTTGCACCATTAGGCGCCTGAATGTTGATGCTATCTGGCAGTTCCGAGGGAAGTTTAACCTCTACAAGAACTCTGGCATAAGCAAGCCTCTGCCTGTTAGCTGTTAACTTGTCAGTAGTAATAGGATTCCCAATAATGCTTGCAATTTTACTAATTCCAATAGAATTCCAGAGATTTAAACGGAGCTCGGGCAACTGAATCCACATAGGATAGAGAACATCTTCAGCTTTATAAATTTCCATATCAATAGACCATGGTTTTAACATTAGAGGCCTAGATCCAAAGAACCATGGACCCCCTTCAAGTATACTTCTCATAGCCTCATCAATTTGAAATTGAAATAAAAACAGACCAGATTTAATCAGCAATACTTCAGAATTGAAATGTTTTCCCACGGTTTCTTTGCATAGGATTCCATAGCTTTAAATTTGACATTAAGACCATATACATAGCCAACTAAACAATTCTTCCATTGATGAGCTCCATCAGTCCACTCACTTTCAGAGAAGGAGACAATGTTAGGCTCAATAGGAGGTGAAATATAATTGAAATTCAATCCAGACCCAAGTTTGCGGTTGTCAGAAAATAGACTAGCAAAACTCTTACTAGATTCATTTTTTGTTCATGAGCCGAAGAAGCCTTATTGACATGAGTATCATCAGGAATTAGAATAGTATCAGCCAATGTAACAGTGTTATCATTTACCAAATTCGATATCGGTGAGGATTGAGCCAAATTCGGGCAGGGATTATGCAAAGGGGGGAAATCCTCATCAATAACTTCATCTAAAGCATTAGCCCAAGAAACCCTATCAGTAGATCTACAAGCAGAGAGAGGTGACTTACTGAGCTGACGAATCACTTGAAACCCAGATTGAGCTTGGACATTTGGTGTATCCATCGCCGAAGTAGCCAAGATATCAACCATAGCTAACTTCTTCTTCTCTCCCTTTGGGCCAGTACTACCCATGATTCCTTCATCACTCGAAACTTCATCAGCAGAGAAACTAGGCTCAAATTGATCAGAAAGAGCTACTGATTTCAGTTTCGAACTTCCCACATTAAGATCTAACGATCTCTTGCCACTAATTTTCTTCTTTTTACCCATGAATTTCTATGTGGGGGTGCAAGTTAGCACAGGAGAAATCGCATGCTAAAATGAACCATGCAGACCGCAAATCCGAAGTTTGGATCTAACATAATTGAAAGATTTCTTAATTGGCAAGTTCTCAAAAATGGGGTCAGGTTTGAACCTGATCCCATTTTGAGCAAATTTATATTTGGGTAAAATTGGGCTAACATTGACCCAGTTCCATTATGATTAAATTTGACCCTTAAAACTGGTTTTATTTTAGACCGTCTCCCTCCTAATCTAAAACAAAGCTCACTTACATAGTTACATTCCTGGCCCTAATCTGGAGTGTTTGACAAACACGCCCTTACATTACATTACAACTTGTGTAGATATATTTGTTGGATAGCTTAAGGAGGGATAACTCTCCGTGTCCCCTCACTAATAAGCTCACTTTGCCAACTGACACCTCATCAGGGTCTTTCAGTCTATGAGAAGCCATGATACCTTTGTCTAGTTAATACGTCCCATTACTGTTCCTTCTAACAACCATATTTATTTATTGCTTTCAAGTGCCGACGCCACTCTACACCTTCACCAACCATCGCTCTACTAGTCCTCTTCTTCCGTATTATCTACAGTTATAAGCACGGTCCTATCAATCACAATATGCTCATTCATTTGCATCAATCTGAAGAAAGCAGGTACCATTCATTGCCGTTGCTGTGTGACGTGTCGTTCAAGCAAGAGAAAGCATGTTAGCTAGTTCATGCATGCGTTGCTTCAAAACAAATTCCTTGGCATATTCCAAAGCGATGTATATCTTTTGCGGGCCCACGTGGATCAAACTTGGTTGTCTAGCTAATAATATCAAACCTCCGAAAAGAGACTTTTGAAGAATCTTTGCTAGTTGTTTGAGTTACGCACTGCCGAGCATGTGGTGTAAAAATATTTCAATGTCGTGCTCATAATCATGTAATTTGTATTATTACTGTCAAAAGACATGTCATTGCAATAAAATTCGGAAGTTGAGTTGAGGATTGACAGTTATAAAAGTTTATACTCTAACATGCTCTCGGGAGCTGAGGGTCCTTTTAGAGCAGAAATTTGAACTCACACAGCGGAATCAATTTTTTTTAATCTGCTCAGAAATTCGTGACCAGCGAGACAAAAGATTCGAACTTGAGTTGCTTTGGTGTCATGTCAAAAGACCCGATGCACCAAAACTGCGGAACTATAGTGAATATTGAGGATTATAATTATACATTCTAAATGCATTAGCTTGCTAGATCAGCGAAATGACCTCAATTTAACTAGAGACAAGATTAAATTAATCCAAAATTTTAAACTATTACGGTATTGGTCCAAATTCTATTTAGGTTCTCTCTTAATTTATTTGATGTAGAACTAGGCTCACAAACGAAATTCTCAACTCCCCCAATTTATTTGTGAATATAATTCAATTATCCATGAAAATCATGAGCCCTTCACAGGCATCGCTAACTTGGTCTTATTTGTCATGTACACAAGTAGGGTTTTAATCTTCATCAGCATGCACGAGAATCTGTGAGTGAATATCTCATTTCATGGTTTACAATTCACGCAACTACCAACAATTCAGAACCAAATAAATAAATAGAAAATCATAAATTAATTAATTAACTAATTATTTAAACTATATTAGCTAAATACTACTTAATCTCTAATTAAAATCAAATCAAATATTTCTTCAATTATGTATAAGTTATCATCATCAAATCGGGATATATATGGAGTATATTGGTCATGCCTGCACCGAAGCCTCACTCACTCATAGCGTGTGTTATTTTTAGGGAATAGTTAAACGGGTTTATATATATATATATATATATATATATATATATATATATATATATATATATATATATATATATATATATATATATATATATATATAAAACTCCTATAAACTTAAGTTGATAGAGAGGAGTGTCCACCAACTTTAATATCCATTGATCTTGCCTTGGGATCCGTGAAATCAACATATGCACAAATCTCAAAGGTGGCGTTATATTTTCACGGATCCCAATGCAAGATAAATGGATATAAAAGTTGGTGGACACTTTTTCCTATCAACCTAAGTTTATAGGAACCTTTATATATATATATATATATAAAGGTGGTGGCTCATTTTGCTAAATGAGCTACCAAAGATGATCGCGGTGAGGTCCACCTTACTACATCAGGTGTGAAACCTCCCATCACTTCTTCTTGGTAGCTCATTTAGCAAAATAACTTCCTTCATATACATCATTCCATATATATATATATATATATATATATATATATATATATATATATATATATATATATATATATATATATATATATATATATATATATATATATATATATATACATAGCTCCTATAAACTTAAGTGTATAGGGAATAGTCATACACCAACTTTTCTATCCATTGATGTTGTCTTGGGATCCGTGAAGATATAAAGCCCACTTTGAAATTTGTGCATCTCTTGATTTCACGGTTGCCAAGGCAACATCAGGATAAAAGACAGTATATACTATTCCCTATCAACTTAAGTTTATAGGAACTTTCTTATATATATATATATATATATATATATATATATATATATATATATATATATATATATATATATATATATATATATATATATATAGCAAGGCTCTTATAAACTTAAGTTGATGGGGAATAGTCATCCACCAACTTTTGTATCCATTGATGTTGCCTTGGGATCCGTGAAAGATATAAAGCCCACCTTTGACATTTGTGCATATGTTGATTTCACGGATCCCAATGCAAGATAAATGGATATAAAAGTTGGTGGACACTTTTTCCTATCAACCTAAGTTTATAGGAACCTTTATATATATATATATATATATATATATATATATATATATATATATATATATATATATATATATATATATATATATAATTTTGACATACAAATTGGATGATACGATTCGTTCTTCCTGTGCAAGTCGCTTGGACAAATGGCGGTCCCACTACCCCATAAACTTATCCACAATGCGTTCTAAAGATTTATGCCTACTTATTTGTATTCTAATGATGGTAAGTAGTAAGTACTACTTATCCTTTTCCTCTTCTTTTTTTTTTTAAGATAAATAGGGCAAATTTTTTTGAAGATAAAACAGGATAAGCTACCCTATTCAAAATATGTTAATGTTTACACACTTTGTTAGACCACTAATTTGTTAGGACCGTGTCCGTGCAATCGACTTAGTTTGATGAATAACAAACTTTTATATTAGCATAATATATATTTTAGATGTTGTATACAGATTACAAGAAGTTATAATCAAGTTTAGAAGTGTATAAAACAAGTGACAAGTTAATCACAGCTGATTCTAAAAAAATATCAAGAGTGAAAACCAACTGTAACCATATAGGAGTGTCCATCTCGTTGCCATGAATCCACAAGAATAAACAAAACTCAATTCAAATATGTATAGCTCGAAATATGAATGGTTTAGTTAGCAAGACAAGGTCGAAATAGTCAGTAGCAAGTTGGAAACATGCATCGAGACTGAAACTTGCACGAGCCATAACTTTTGACTCGGTTATCAGAATTGCTATTAATAACAGATTTTTGGAAAGATCTCGTTCTGATCTATAAACCATTGATGGTGCCATCAACCATCAATGATGAAAACGTCCAGAGATGTGCAGATCTTCAATGGTGACAATTTAACCATTGTTGGTGACAACTTGACCATCGATGATGAAGTTTGATCATCGATGGTTGATCACCATATTTATGATTTTTAATCTGTTCTGAACTCAATCTTAGTTATTCATTGTCGGGGCATATAGGCTCTTTTCTAAAGATTTTCAAAAGAGTTTCTGACCTGTCATTAGAGAGAGAGAGAGAGAGAGAGAGAGAGAGAGAGAGAGAGAGAGAGAGAGAGAGCTCTAGGGTTTCAATTTGGTAAAAAAATCTTGCTCAGACTTCTCAGAAAAGCATCCTCAACGTCGTTCTTCATCATCCGATCATCGACCTTCGGGGAGTGCTGCCCTTGGACTTCATCGTCGTCGTCGTTCTTCATCGAGCTTTGTTTATATCCTTCAGAGAACTGTTTGCAAAATCAAAGGGCTATAAGATCATTAATAGTTGTGCTTATTTGATATTTAATTCTTTGTATTAAACTTGTTTTTATGGCGAAGTCAATCCAAGATGATTTGAGGGTTTACAACATAGTCAACCCAAGATCGAATTAAGGAATTGGTCACTAGCTATGGTTAGGGATACTTGTATGTGAAGAGTTTAGGTCAGACGACTAGTTTGAGAGAAACTAGAGTTTCAATCTTGTAAACCTAATGGATCGGGTTTGTGATTCAGGAGGACTTTCATATAGTGAGGAGGTCCCTTCGCGAGAAGGAAGAGTGGATGTATAATTATTTATCGTAACCACTATAAAATCTTGTGTGTTATGGTTATGATTATTCCTGTGATTATTGCATTGCTAATTTCTTTATTATTATTGTTTCATTTCTACTTTATATTCTGTATTTATTGAAAATAGTAGGCAACTCTATTCACCCCCTCTAGGCTTGCATCTTAGGGTGTGTTTGGTTACATTCCTCCACTTTCCTTTCTCCACTTTCCTTCACTTTTTGATTTTCCATCACTTTCCACCCTTATAAATATCCCACACTAACCATATATGGTGACAACTCATCTCCTTTCATCTCATTTCTTACTTTTAAAATAAACTAAACACAAGAAATGGGTCACATCAATCAACTCATCCAACTCACTTTCCTCTCATTTTCCCCATCTACTATCATCTTTAAAATTACTCACATCATCCAATAATATGGTGACAACTCATCTTCTCTCACTAAAATTTTCCTTCCATCACTTTCCTCCAAAAACAAGGAAAACTCATCTCCTAAGTATGTGTCACATCATCCAATAATATAGTGACAACTCACTTTCCTCTCATCTATTTTCTTAGTTTTAAAATGAACCAAACACAAGAAAATAAGTTTTCTTTAAAATTACTCATGTCATCCAATAATGGTGACAACTCATCTCCTTTCTAACTTTTCACATTCACTTTCCTTATTCTTCCCCACCTTACGTTTTAAGCGAAACAAACACACACAAATGAAGGAAAATGAGTTCTTTCCCTCATTTTCCCCCATTTTCCGCGTTTTTTTGGCCAAACAAACAGGCCCTTAGATCCAACATAATTATACTACTAGTCCTTTTTACAGTAGTATAATTAGTAAAATAGATATGTCGTGTTCTGGAAGGAAAATTATTCTGCCGACTAACTCATCCATGATCTCATACCATAATATCTAGCTAGTTTATGGGATAACTTAAGATACTTAGCTGAAAGTTTCATGTGCAAATCCAGACAAGAATGGAATGACAAAGAATAGAAAAAATAAAGTAACAGAAAGAAATAACAAGCATACATAGGCACTTAATTTTTATTGTTTTGGACTTGAAAATAAAAATTAGTGTGATTTTGAAGGATAAAGTAGTGTCCCTTTTCGATTACATCTACACATAACCCATTGGATTTATCTATGACAGCAAAAAAAAAATTTAAGGGTTAGCATATCAATATCCCACCTAAGGGTGATTAAAAAAACTCGCTTTCCCATCTCACAATTTAAAATCCTTTTGACCAACATCTTTTTTTTATTAATTAATGTCCACATCTCTGCAGGTAAATGGAAGCGTTTATTTTAAATCAAATAAATCCATAAGGCTACATTATCTAATAAGAATGGTCTATGATATTAGATGTGCATTTAAAGAATGTCAACATTTTGATCTGTACACGAATCCCTAAATTCAATAACCAAAAGACTGACATTCATTTGGGTTGGGATGGGAAGGGGGGATGAATAGAATAAAGGTTCCTATTGTACGTGTTCAGTTACTAAACTGTAAGTTGGTAAAATGAACAATCAAAGGTAAATCACAATTATTAGAGTGAACATGTTGTCCTACTTGCAACCACTTCTTGTCTTTCTCTTAATAATAAATAAATAAAAGAAATGAAATATGAAAGAATTGCATGTGGCAAATTAAGTTACCACAAACTTCCGTGCATTAATTTTAGTTGTGATGTAGTTATCAAATTTATTTGGCAGAGTACCATGCAACTAATGTAGTTGATTATAACTTATCTAGTGTTTGATTGCGTAACACCATTAGATATATTATTATATACTTAATTCTTTATATTCTTTGGATCTACTGAAAATATAACATCTAATAATCTACAATAAAAAATGATTTATCTACTCTCTAGATAAATCGTCGATGGTGATTCTCGTAGCACGGTCTTTATCATTTATCGACGAAGATAATAAAAAATTTGATAAGTGACTAGTCCATCCTGTTTAATTCTTTATCTAGAAAACAGTAACTGAAAGTTGAAGACGGGGGAGAAGTGGTAGACTCTATGAATGAATATGGGGTACGATTACATCGCTTGGATAGGTTTTTTCGAGAGGGAAGGGGAAGGATTTGGATGGTTACAATGCAAATCATTCAAATTAATGTTGTATTTGGATATAATTTTTAATCAATGAGGAAAAGGAAGAGGATGGTTAAAAAGTAGAAAATCCACTCGCTTTCTTAACCCTACTATAATAGACGGATTGAGAGAGGACGGGGTTGGATTCTAAGTGAACTGGTCCATTTTCTTTATATTGTCTACTCTAAATAAATACAAATTAATTAGACAAGTAAACATATACAAATATGAAACGAATACAACAACAACAACAACAAAAACATGGAGACTTTGAAAGAAAAATGTTTAAATATAATAAACTTTTAAATGAAGACATATTTGAAAGCTAACATTAAACTCTAGATCATCTAAATTATCTTAAATTTATTATTGTAAATGTCAAAATAATTTCAAGTCTTGAATCGATACATCTATTCGAAAACCAATCTAGATATGTTATGTATATATTTGTATTCGTATCCATATTATACTCGTATAGATATTGATATAAATACCGACATTAATACAGATCTGCGTGCGTCATGCAATAGAAGCGTGTTGGCTGTTTGGAACAAACAGCTGATCAAGTCCACGTATTAGCCAAAAAAAAGCAGGCAGAGCCGTGGGGAACCGCCCACGAGGTTGTCGTGGTACGGTCCACCTCATCCCTGACATCACTAACAAACACTCTACAGCAGAATCTCCAATATCCACCGTTCACTCTATCTAATCGAGCCCCACCGTTCAGATCCAACGGTGGATGTTTACTTTAACTTCATTTATATCCTTCCAGGTTGCCCATGTGCGAGATGCCGGCGCTCAAGTGGAAGAAGACAGAGTACGGAAGCAAATGTCCGTTTTGCCCTTCGTGCGTGCAGGAGGTGGAGTTTGTTATAGGAAACTGATTGAGGCGAATTTCGAAATGAAAAATAATGGATTTGAGTGGTAGTGGGAGGAAGTGGTACGGGGTACGGCGTTGTCAGCATCAACTGGTGAGAGTGAAAGATGCGATTTTGACCCCAACGGCGATTCTTTCCAACTGTGAAAAAAAAAGTACATCAGTAATTGTGAAATCTCGATTTTTCTAACAAGTGGTCTTCCACGAGTGCACTTCCTTGGTGCGTACCAGGAGGGAGGGAATTTACGGAAGTGCTCGTGCACGTTTTTCTGCACTTTTCTTTGCACTTCCGTAAACGTGCGGTTCAGGATATGTACTTGTCATCCACACTCAGTTTGGAGATGAGAAAAATTAGAGAGGAATAAATATCAGTGTGTCCACTTTAATTTGTATTAATTTTTCTCTTTGTCTCTTCTCTATGTATAGGTCCGTCATCTCTTAATGAGTGGCTATCTACACCCATTGGAGAAACCTGTAATTTTTTTGGTGCTGGAGTTCAATGAAACGTTTGGATTTGGCCATAAAGAGTGGGATTTGGCCAAAGTGAATAAATGTATTTGGTCGAAATTGGGTCTTTTGGGATCTCTTAGTACAAATTTTATGAGAACATCCTATAATCATTCATAAAAAGATTAGATGAAAAGAGTAGATGAATAGTTTAGAGACTTAATTGCCCAAATTTTGAAATATTAAGCCACCACATCAGATACAGAGTGTTCATATGAGATACATATTTTTCATTTGCCCACCATAGGGGTGGCCATGGGCTGGGCCAGTCAACCCCGTGACCCAACCCGCCAAGTTCAAGGCCAGCTGGGTCTAACTTAGGCCGGCGCTGGTCAGAGTGGGCCGGGCATGCTTCTCGATCCACAGTGCGGGGTGAACCTATTGACCCATGACCATCCTAGGAGTGGGTCGGGCGGCATACCCGACCCATGGTCGCTTTATTGACCCATGGGATTTTTTTGACCTGTTTCTATTTTTTTTTCTATTTCTAAACTAGATTAACTTTGTATTCATGTTTGTAAAATTATATTTAATAATTTTTTCCTATTTCAAACTCTTTTATTTAAAATGATATATATATATATATATATATATATATATATATATATATATATATATATATATATATATATATATATATATATATATATATATATATATATATATATATATATATATGAGGAATATGGAGGAACTTGGTACCAAGTTCCTTAAAGGAACTTGGTACCAAGTTTCCAAGTTCCTTAAAGAAACTTGGTAGTGATGTGGACAAATTTGGCCCACAAGTCTAGCTTTTAAAAAAATCTTTCTCTCTCTCTCTATTTCTCCTTGAGGTGTGGGACCTGATTTGTCCACTCACTACCAAGTTCCTTAAAGGAACTTGGTACCAAGTTTCCAAGTTCCTTAAAGAAACTTGGTAGTGATGTCATATATATATATATATATATATATATATATATATATATATATATATATATATATATATATATATATATATATATATATTGGAAAGCTCTTATAAACTAAAGTGGATAGAAAATAGTCATCCACCAACTTTTTATCCATTGATGTTGCCTTTAGATTTGTGCCATCAAGAGATGCACAAATCTCAAAATGGGCTTCATATCTTTCATGGATCCCAAGACAACATCAATAGATAGAAAAATTGGTGTATGACTATTCCCTATAAACTTAAGTTGATAGGAGCTCATATATATATATATATATATATATATATATATATATATATATATATATATATATATATATATATATATATATATATATATAATTTTTATCCACTATCTTGCCTTGAGATTTGTGATGCACAAATCTCAAAGTGAGCTTTATATCTTCACGGATCCCAAAGCAAGATGAGTGGTTAGAAAAGTTGGTGCACCACTATTCATTATGAACTTAAGTTCAGGAGTCACTCTCTCTCTCTCTCTCTCTCTCTCTCTATATATATATATATATATATATATATATATATATATATATATATATATATATATATATATATATATATATATATATATATTGGAAAGCTCTTATAAACTAAAGTGGATAGAAAATAGTCATCCACCAACTTTTTATCCATTGATGTTGCCTTGGGATCCATGAAAGATATGAAGAGTCTTTTGAGATTTGTACATTTCTTGATGGCACAAATCTAAACACAAGATGAGTGGATAAAAGTTTGGTGGACAAGGGCTCTTATCCACTTAAGTTGATAGGAGCTCATATATATATATATATATATATATTGGAAAGCTCTTATAAACTAAAGTGGATAGAAAATAGTCATCCACCAACTTTTTATCCACTATCTTGCCTTGAGATTTGTGATGCACAAATCTCAAAGTGAGCTTTATATCTTCACGGATCCCAAAGCAAGATGAGTGGATAAAAGTTTGGTGGACAAGGGCTCTTATCCACTTAAGTTGATAGGAGCTCATATATATATATATATATATATATATATATATATATATATATATATATATATATATATATATATATATATATATATATATATATGAGGAATATGGAGGAACTTGGTACCAAGTTCCTTAAAGGAACTTGGTACCAAGTTTCCAAGTTCCTTAAAGAAACTTGGTAGTGATGTGGACAAATTTGGTCTACAAGTCTAGCTTTTAAAAATCTTTCTCTCTCTCTCTCTCTCTCTCTCTCTCTATTTCTCCTTGAGGTGTGGGCCGGTTGTCCACCTCACTACCAAGTTCCTTAAAGGAACTTGGTACCAAGTTCCTTAAAGAAACTTGGTAGTGATGTCATATATATATATATATATATATATATATATATATATATATATATATATATATATATATATATATATATATATATATATATATATATATATATATATTGGAAAGCTCTTATAAACTAAAGTGGATAGAAAATAGTCATCCACCAACTTTTTATCCATTGATGTTGCCTTTAGATTTGTGCCATCAAGAGATGCACAAATCTCAAAATGGGCTTCATATCTTTCATGGATCCCAAGACAACATCAATAGATAGAAAAATTGGTGTATGACTATTCCCTATAAACTTAAGTTGATAGGAGCTCATATATATATATATATATATATATATATATATATATATATATATATATATATATATATATATATTGGAAAGCTCTTATAAACTAAAGTGGATAGAAAATAGTCATCCACCAACTTTTTATCCATTGATGTTGCCTTGGGATCCATGAAAGATATGAAGAGTCTTTTGAGATTTGTACATTTCTTGATGGCACAAATCTAAACACAAGATGAGTGGATAAAAGTTTGGTGGACAAGGGCTCTTATCCACTTAAGTTGATAGGAGCTCATATATATATATATATATATATATATATATATATATATATATATATATATATATATATATATATATATATATATATATATATATATAGTAAGTGTCGGAATGTATATTGTAAGTGTCGAATGCCCGACGGTATATTTTGTGAATAAAATTCAAAGTGGTGCTAGTATCCATCGAGGAGAAATGATATTTGGGTAGGCTAATCTCTTCTTGACCAAGCCGTATCACCAATCTCAAGGAGAATAGAGCAATCCCTAAATATTTACTCCCTAGATACATATTAGTATCACTTTGTTTGTAAAAAGGTTGTGATGTGCATGCTTTCAGAAATTTATTTCTTCCTGTTAATTACTCTTATTAAAAGAAACCCCTAATTAATAGAAAGCAAAGAATTAAATAGACAAAAGAACTCGAATGCAGAGAGATATAGATTTTATTATCTTTCTAATGTATTACAAAAATTTAAGAGAAAGGAGATGAGATCTTGGGTTTCCAGACAATGTTCTGGAGCCCTCCTCCCTTTCAAAATAAAAATGCATAGGACCTTGGCAAATGGGGTCTCTATTTATAGGAAGGGAGAAGGGGAAGTTATCGCCAGGTGTTGGAAAGGGATTGGTGGGGGAGTTATTATAACTTTCTTATCGAAACTTCCTTATCAAAATTATTGTGTTCGTTTATCATAACAAATATTTTCTTTACTTTTCACTTCTCATCTGTCTATCAGCTTATCTTTTGTATTTCTTAAAATAAGTGTTATGTGGAGCCCATATACCTTCAAGCTGAAATTAGGTTTGTATGAGGGTGAAAATTTTTGAGTTAGATTTTCATTGCCAAGCCATATGATTACATGACACCACCCATGTATTGAAGGTGATATGCACCCTCAAGTTTGAGAATTTGGTTAATATAAAGGGATGAAGCATGTGTCTTTGTGTTGAATTAATAGAGGGTGTATGTACTCTCAAATTTACATGAGGTGCTGTCATCCTCACCTTGATTTTGATTTATATGAGGTGCTATCCCTCACCTTGGTTTTGATTTATATGAGGTACTATCATCCTCACAATAGGTTTTATTGATAAAGCTTGTTGAGCTCATCAAATTTGATAACTGTAAGGGGAAGGCGTGCCTCTCTGAATTTATTAATATGGAGGGCCTACGTTTTGATTTATATGAGGTATTATCCTTCACATTGGTTTTGATTTATATGAGGTGCTATCCCTCACATTGGTTTTGATTTATATGAGGTACTATCATCCTCACAATAGGTTTTATTGATAATGCTTGTTAAGCTTATCAAATTTGACAACTACAAGAGGAAGGCGTGTCTCTCTGAATTAATTAATATGGAGAGCTTACCTTCAAATTAACTTGTATATGAGCTGTAGGTACCCTCAAGTTGATTTCACTTTCAAAACGTATCAAAAGGTATTAAACCCTTTAAATAATTAAGCTTGTGGCTTGTTGATATTTTTTTTGTGCGTCTACAAATTTCCCCCCTTGGCTTACGTGCTCGGTTTTTTTTAACCGAGTTCGTGAGTCCAAGTTATTATGATTATTTTTTAACCCATACTATATCTTGATAAATGTTTTTTTTGAATGGTTGGGAAGACATTCATCAATCGTGTATTTCAGCAGAAATTATCTCTTAACTCCCTTTTTTTATAGGGTGTACACGTGAGCTTCATCTTTTCTTTAGCGTGTGCTATGAATTTTTTTAAATGCTGGTGTGCTATGAATTTTTTTATTAAAAAAAGCTTAGGGTTTAGTTCACTTAATTCAAATATGAGGAGTCCTTATTTAATTCAAATTGTTGAATTAGTAGGGGATATAATCCAGTTTAAAAGGGATATCAACAAATTTTGAGATAGAATCCCAACAGAATTTAAAAGAGAAAATCTAATCCTACCACGGTTAGACTTTACATAGATGTATATATATACCCCTCTCAATTTAATTGGTGTTATGTTAGATTGCCTAAGAAAATCTACATAAAACTTTTTTTTTTCGCGCGTCCTCTCTGCGCTCTTTTTTTTTTTACTTTTGTCTCGCTCATCCGTTCCCTGCGCCCCTTCTCAAAAATATTTTTTTTTGCCTTTTGTCCTTTTCATTTTGGTCTCTTCTTCTTGTCTTCTTCCCTTTCTTGTCTTCTTCCCTTTCTTGTCTTCTTCTCTTTGTCTTTTTGGGTAAAAAATAAGGATTGGCCAAATAGTGACACACACCTAACAGTTTAGGCAAAAGTGACCTGGCGATCTTTGACCTAAAATTGACAAATCGTGACAAATAAGTCTTTCTGGTCACCAGAAGCAATTTTTAAGCAAGAAAAGTGAGTTTTTTTTATATATACCCTTCAAATTTCTCATATTTTATGATTTAACCCCTCAAGTTTTAAATTTTGTAAAAAGAACTCCTCTCTCTCTCCATTCCCACCATCTATTCCCTCATCCTTCCCATCATCTCTTCCATTCTTTTCTTTTCCCAATCGTCACCATTCTCTCTCCTTTCTTTCACATATCCTCACTCTTAAGGAGATTGGTTTTTTAATGATTGGAGGGTGAAGGAGGAGTAGGAAGCAAGAAGGAAGAGAGATTGCAAGAAAAGAAGAAGAGTGAGGTTAAGATTGTGGTGGAATGTTTAATGTTGGGGATTGAGAGTGGTGAAGCAAGTAGGAAGAGAGAGTGAGAGAAAGGAAGAGGAGAAGAAGGAAGAGGGAATGGGAGAGAGGAGATGTTGGGGATTTGGAGTAAAAGAGATTGGAGGAGATGAAGGACATGAGAAAGTAAGAGTGATGATCAATGAAATGAGGTAGAAGGAGAGGGAGTGAGGAAGGAGGGAAGGTTAGGGTATAGGAAGAATAAGGGAATGGAGATGTGGGAAGGAGGGAGAAGATAGTGGAAAAATAGGGTGTTTTTTTTTTTTACAAATTTCAGAATTTAGGAAAAAGAGATGGGTTAATTTAAAAATCAAGAGAGATTGAGGGGTCTATATGTAAAATTTCTAAAATAAAATTTAGAGACACTAAGCTTCTCCCTTGTTTTAAAATTTTATTCTCAAGGTGCCATGGGGTTCAATTACGGAGGTCAAATTTCAGAACGGAGGACCATGCACCTCGAAAGCTTCAGGCTTCGAGAATAAAATTTTTAAGGCATGGGTCATGATACATGAAAATGAATTTTAGGAACCCTTAAGCCTTTGCCCTCTGATTCAAAATAAATCAAGAGACAACCTCACCTCATAAAATAAATTTAGAGACACTAGGATTCTCCCTTGCTTTAAAATTTTATTCTCAAGGTGCCATGGGGTTCAAGTACGGAGGTCAAATTTCAGAACGGAGGACCATGCACCTCGAAAGCTTCGGGCTTCGAGAATAAAATTTTTAAGGCATGGGTCATGATACATGAAAACAGATTTTAGGAACCCTTAAGCCTTTGCTCCCTGATTCAAAATAAATCAAGAGACAACCTCACCTCATAAAATAAATTTAGAGACACTAGGCTTCTCCCTTGTTCTAAAATTTTATTCTCAAGGTGCCATGGAGTTCAAGTACGGAGGTCAAATTTTAGAACGGATGACCATGCACCTCAAAAGCTTCATGCTTCGAGAATAAAAATTTTTAACGCAAAGGTCACAATGCAGAATATAAATTTTAGAAATCCCTAAGGCGTTGCTCCTTAATGCAAAATAGATGAACATAACCTTAATTCATAAAATAGGTTCAAAAAAAACCTTTTTATTTATATTTGATATTTTCAATACAAATGATGCTTCAAATTTCATACTTGTATTTGTTACAATCACCTCTCAATAAAGATGAAATCATCGCTGAATACACAAGAGAAATTTTTTCTTTTTTTAAACTTTGATAGACGAGCCTTTGGGGCATCAACTTTACTCATAGTTTACCCTCTTAGAGTTTGAAGGCTGTTGAAGATTTTTTTTTAATGAGATGATGCGAGAGCACTGATTCCAATTTGCATTTTCGGCCTGCCCTGGACTGCGCATAGATCCGCATTTGTTTTTGCCATAACTTTGTCTAGACAACTTCAAATGACTTCTCATTTAAAATGATAGATCATATTTTGAGTGTAGTTTTGTATAAAGGTAACTTTACTTGAATGGAAGCTCTCTATAGAAAGTTGTCACAGAAATACCAAAGGATGGTCAAAAAAATTTATTTTTTCGAGTGTAGAAAGAGAAAAGTTTTTTTTATTACCTTGTATAGACCATGCCTACCTGATAGGTTTACTCATAGTTTATCCTCTTAGAGTTTAGAGTTACTCTTAGTTTATAGTCGTAAAAGTTTGGAGTTTCTTTCAATTTATACTCTTAAAAGTTGGAGTGTCTTACAGTTTATACTCGTGAAAGTTTGGAGTGTCTTACAGTTTATACTCGTGAAAGTTTGGAGTATAAGTCTCTTTAGGCATAATATCATTTCAGAAATTTTGTATTTATTAGGGGAGGAGAGTACTCTCCATTTTACACACTTTATACTTGTGAAAGTTTGGAGTATAAGTCTCTTTAGGCATAATATCATTTCAGAAATTTTGTATTTATTAGGGGAGGAGAGTACTCTCCATCAGGTAAAATTATTTTATAAGCCCCGTTAGAGTAGACTCCTTGCACTATGAAAGGGCCTTCCCATTTTGATTCAAACTTACTTTTTGTTCGCCTCGTGATGATCATAGGACGAACAACAACCAATACTAAATCACTTAACTTGAAAGATCTATGATGAACTTTTTTATCAAAAGCACGTGAAATGCGAGCCTGATACATCTCCAAAATTTATTTTGCTTTTAAGCGCTTATCCTCTAAGCCATCAAATTCTTCTAGCCGAGTTTTAGTGCTTCATACTCTAAAGGCCCTTCATGGATTGCAGCTCTATAAGATGGAATTTGCACTTCAAGTGGCAGTACAGCCTCACCTCCGAATACCAATGCATAAGGCGTTGACCCTGTAGGTGTTCGAATAGTAGTACGATATGCCCATAAACTCTCCATAAGCCGCTCATGCCATTCTCGTTTATTATGAGAGACCACCTTCTTCAATAATTTATATAATGTCTTATTGAATGCTTCAGCTTGACCATTGGCCGCTGCATTATAGGTTGATGAAAAGTAATGTTTAATATGAAATTTTGCACAGAGTCTTTGCATATCCTGATTTTTAAATGGAGTTTCATTATCAGATAAGATCCTAACTGGTATACCGAATTGATAAATTAAGTGAGTACGAACAAAATTTATCACATCTACACCTTGTACATCCTTTAGAAGGATAGCTTCTGCCCATTTAGAAAAATTGTCAGTTACAGCCAATATATAGCTATGTCCCTTGGATGATGGAGGATGAATAGGGCCTACAATGTCCATTCCCCATGCATCAAAAGGCCAAGATACATTAGTTGTATGGAGTGGTTCTGGGGGTTGGTGTATGAAATTTGCATGAATTTGACAAACATGGCATCTCTTAGCAAATTGCATTGCATCTTGAGCCATTGTAGGCCAATAATATCCCAAATGTTTGAGTTGATGATAAAGCCTTCGTCCTGATTGATGAGCTCCACACACCCTAGAATGTACTTCTTCCAAAGCTTTCATAACTTCATTTTCAGATAAACATCGAAGAAGCATACCATCAAAAGATCGCCTAAAGAGGATCCCCTCGATACAAGTATAATGTATAGCACGCTTCTTTATTTGTTGTCTCTGGTGACTATCTGTGGGAAGAATTTCATGGTTGAGATAATTTAGTAAGGGTCTTCGCCAATCTGTTTTCTCTTCAATGTAAGCCGAAATAGTCGTGAATGTTAATGTCTCTTGTGGTGACTCTTCAAGTATCGAAGATAGTACCCGCCTCGCTTCCACATTTATTTGGAGGGTAGTATTTGGAGAAATAGCCAATGAAGCTGCAAGGCTTGCCAAAACATCCGCTCTATGATTATAAGATCAGGGGACATGTTCAATTTGAATTTCTTGGAATTGATGTATCAGCTCTTGGGCCTTTAGAAAATATGGAATCAATTCTTTCTTTTTGACAATATATTTTCCATTCAGTTGATGTATGATAAGTTGTGAATCACCATAAACTATCAATGGATCAAGATGTAAGTCTAATGGTAAATCAAGACCAATGATAAGAGCTTCATACTCAGCTTCATTATTAAATGATGCTGAAGTTAATATAAAAGAGTATGGTAGAGATTCTCCTTTAGGGGTGACAAATACAACTCCAGCTCCTGCCCCCGTTCCTCGACTAGCTCTATCAAAATACATGACCCATGAAGGGGCTATGAAGGTAGTCTCATAACTTCATCATCAGAAAGATCATCTTCAATCTCTTTCTCTCATGGTAAAGCATGAGTGGCTAGGAAATCTGCTAAAGCCTGCCCTTTAACAGCCTTTTGAGGTACATAGATAATATCAAATTGAGTCAAAAATATTGCCCATTTTACTAAGCGACCTGATAACACTAATTTTCTAAGAAAACATCTAAGAGGATCTGCCCGAAATACTAAGTGAATAGTATGCTCGAACATATAATATCTAAGTTTCTGGGCTGTAAAGACTAAGGCCAAACATATTTTCTCCATACCAGGATAGTTTTGTTCTGCCCCCAGCATCATACGACTCAAATAATATAGAGCAACTTGTTTCCGCAGAAAGTGGGTTTCCTTGCAGTTTCCATTCAAAAACGTTTCAAAAATAAAAATAAGTGAAAGATTACACGTGTAGATCTCTTTATTACAAAGAAAATTGTCTCACTCTCTTACAAAACACACACAGAAGTCACTACGTAGCAATCTCCTGCTTGCGTGGGTTCTTTGCCTGTGCCGGAGACGCGTCGTCCGTGGACCACCGAGCAACGCTTCAAATCGACGATGTAGAAAGGTCAAAATCAATGCTTCAATGTTGAAACAAAGATTTAAGCGGGGTTGAGTTTATGTTTCGTGAAGGAAATAAGAACTTAAGTAAATATCTTAGCCAAGTAAGATATCTACTCTTTCCAAGAATAAGACAAGGCTTAATCTCGAGGGATCTCGAAAGGAAGCTTCAAGAATGCTCTTGATTTGATGAAGAATTCTCTTTAAGGACTCCTCTCTGCTACGATAGATCTTCCCCTCTCTGCAAAAATGACTCCCCCCCTCAATAAACGTGTTAAAGGGGTATTTATAGGCTTTAGAAAGCATAACTGCCTTAAAGAGCATAGCAGTTCTTGTTCACGAGGCGGTTTTGGTGTCTCGCGAGACTGTTCATCCGAGATAGTTTTTGGTGTCTCGCAGCACTGTTAACCCGAGATAGTTACTATTCACCCGAGACAATTTGTTCTCTAGTTGTCCAGACAGTTACAACTGTCTTGGCCAAAGGACCGTTGTAACCGTTGTTTCCTCCTTTTAAGACACGTTTAATGCCCCATTTATGTGCTTAGTGGGCATTTTTCAAGGATATAACCACCCACTAACATTAATGGGGTCCCCACGTGTTGAAAAGGTCCAACGGGTCTCATAAATAACGATAAAACACCTGAAAAATGTTTCAGACACTTTTAGTGTCTCGACGATGGCGAGGCAGTTTGGACTGTCTCGGCGCTGGCGAGACAGTTTAAACTGTCTCGCGTTGGCGAGATAGTTTGGATTGTCTCAGCCACTGGCGAGACAGGTTATATTGTCTCGCGTTGGCGAGACAGTTTGGACTGTCTCGCGTGGGCGAGACAGTTTGGACTGTCTCGACCACTGCGAGACAGTTTTAACTATCTTGATTGTTTTGATCATAACTCTCTCGTCTGATCTCAAAATGAGGTGATTCAAGATGCGTTGGAAAGATGATGAGGAGAGCTATAACTTTTATTTTTTGAGATTCTTCAGATTCGAAATGCATCATGGTCAAACTCTGTAATACATTTAGTGTCTCGGCCTTTTTGTGTCTCAGCCACTGCCGAGACAGTCTGGACCATTTTGGTGATAACTCCCTCGTCCATTCTCCGAATGAGGTGATTAAAAATGCGTTGGAAAGCTGGAGAAGATATATACAATGTCCCATTAGTGAGATATGCATGGCATGAGCAAAACACATATAGTGTTATGTTCTTTATGGGCATTCTGCAGCTCCCCAGCAGAGTCGTTTCTTCGTTGTTTTGCCGTTCAATTGACTCGTATGCTTCGCCAATTCGATCCTCCTTGGCTTAGATAATGATGTTCACCATCTTTTCTCTAGTATGAAGTAAATTAGAGTTCCATAGGTAATTTTTGATGCCTACACAACTTTCTTACCTTTATCATTAACTTGGGCCAATAGTGCTCCTAGATACATTGGTAATGTAACCGTGTATAATATTAGAGGACGCCCTTTAATGGGAACTCCCAACACAGGTGGACATGTCAAGTATTTTGTATGCTTTCAAAAGCATTTTGACATGCTTCTTACCATTCAAAAGAAACTCCTTTCTTCATTAGTCATGTAAATGGTTGGCACTGCCACTAAATTAGCAATGAAGCTTGAATATATGCAAGTCGCCGTTGAAGACTTTTCAGCTCATGCAAGTTTCGAGGTTGTGGCATCTCAATGATAGCCTTTGTCTTTCTGGATCAATCTCGATTCCATCTTTATGAACAACAAACCCCAAAAATTTCCTGATGAGACACCGAACGCACATTTTGTTGGATTCATCTTTAATTGATAATTCCTTAAGCGCTCAAAAACTAAGGAAAGATATTGTAAATGTTCATTTCTATGCTTTGTCTTTATCACAATGTCATCAACATAACACTCTACCTTATCATGGAGGAGATCAGTAAAAATCTCTGTCATAGCACGTTGGTATATTGCACCGGCATTTTTTAGTCCAAAAGGCATCACTTTAAAACAGAAGATACCTTTTGGTGTCCTAAAAACAGTAAATTTTTCATCTTCTGGTGCCATACAAATTTGATTGTACCCTGAATAACCATCCATGAATGATAATACTTCATGGCGTGTAGTTCTAGTCTATCAATAACTCTGAGATGGGGAGAGGAAAATCATCTTTTGGACAAGACTTATTTAAATCACGAAAATCGATACAAACATATGTTTGTCCATTTTTCTTTTTAACAGGGACTATATTAGCCAACCATATAGGCTATTTAACTTCTCTGATAAAGTCAGCAGCAAGAAGTTTATCAATCTCGGCTATTATTTGAGGTAATATTAGCCTACAGATACCCCCTCCAAAGTTTTCAGACTCCGCTGTATTTTATCGAGAAGTCGGGAATACTTTGGATAAGATAAGCCCTGCTTCTGCCCAACGTTGGACTTTGTTGAATGGACTCATGAATTGCTTCTTATTTTCTGGCTACGCGACGTCGCTGACCATCTTTTGAAATCAAGAGCTGGAGTTGTTGAATCTGAAATTGATTGATATTGGTGAGAGTTGACGTTAAACTGATTATCCTTGTCCGGAGGCTTGCGATTGAGTCGCAGTTAAACTTCCAAGGGCAATTTCGGAATGAGAATCTGCCTGAGCATGCTTGAGCTTATGGAGGCGATGTAATGGCACATTTGCACTGGCAATGAGCTACAAAGTGCATTAAAACTATGGTGGGAGAAAGTGTTTAACCCCGGTTGGAGGAGCGAACCCGCTGTCGCAAGTTATTACTTGTACGATAGATATAGGATTTTTAGCAAACCCTCAGCCATTAAAGGATTTGATGAGCCTTTACCAACTACCGTTTGAGTTGGGCTAGCATGTAGTTTGTCTAAGTCCATTTTACATGTTACGTTGTGTTAAAAGAATGAACTCTCTTAGACTTTGTGCTTCGATATTGAATACGTAGGCTTGGTCAATTATCACGGGAATTGACTACGTGGCGTGTGTTAGGCGACTTATTCTGGTTTAAGAACAGAATAACGCCTACCACGCATAAATAGGCGAGATTTAATGCATCATTAAGTCAAGAATGAGACCGCTATGTATTGAATACATAGACTTTGTTTGCTACGATGTCAATATGTAGACTTGGTCAATTATCACGGGAATTGACTACGTGGCGTGTGTTAGGCGACTTATTCTGGTTTAAGAACAGAATAACGCCTACCACGCATAAATAGGCGAGATTTAATGCATCATTAAGTCAAGAATGAGACCGCTATGTATTGAATACATAGACTTTATTTGCTACGATCTTGAATCGTAGACTTGGTCAATTATCACGGGAATTGACTACGTGGCGTGTGTTAGGCGACTTATTCTGGTTTAAGAACAGAATAACGCCTACCACGCATAATAAGGACAGAATAACGCCTACCACGCATAAATAGGCGAGATTTAATGCATCATTAAGTCAAGAATGAGATTGACTATGTATTGAATACATAGACTTTATTTGCTACGATCTTTGAATCGTAGACTTGGTCAATTATCACGGGAATTGACTACGTGGCGTGTGTTAGGCGACTTATTCTGGTTTAAGAACAGAATAACGCCTACCACGCATAAATAGGCATAGATTTAATGCATCATTAAGTCAAGAATGAGACCGCTATGTATTGAATACATAGACTTTATTTGCTACGATCTTTGAATCGTAGACTTGGTCAATTATCACGGGAATTGACTACGTGGCGTGTGTTAGGCGACTTATTCTGGTTTAAGAACAGAATAACGCCTACCACGCATAAATAGGCGAGATTTAATGCATCATTAAGTCAAGAATGAGACCGCTATGTATTGAATACATAGACTTTATTTGCTACGATCTTTGAATCGTAGACTTGGTCAATTATCACGGGAATTGACTACGTGGCGTGTGTTAGGCGACTTATTCTGGTTTAAGAACAGAATAACGCCTACCACGCATAAATAGGCGAGATTTAATGCATCATTAAGTCAAGAATGAGACCGCTATGTATTGAATACATAGACTTTATTTGCTACGATCTTTGAATCGTAGACTTGGTCAATTATCACGGGAATTGACTACGGCGTGTGTTAGGCGACTTATTCTGGTTTAAGAGCGGGAATAGCGCCTACTACATAATAAGGGCGGGAATAGCGCCTACTACGCATAAATAGGCATAGATTTAATGCATCATTAAGTCAAGAATGAGACCGCTATGTATTGAATACATAGACTTTATTTGCTACGATCTTGAATCGTAGACTTGGTCAATTATCACGGGAATTGACTACGTGGCGTGTGTTAGACGACTTATTTACGGTTTAAGAGCGGGAATAGCGCCTACTACGCATAAATAGGCATAGATTTAATGCATCATTAAGTCAAGAATGAGACCGCTATGTATTGAATACATAGACTTTATTTGCTACGATCTTGAATCGTAGACTTGGTCAATTATCACGGGAATTGACTACGTGGCGTGTGTTAGGCGACTTATTTACGGTTTAAGAGCGGGAATAGCGCCTACTACGCATAAATAGGCATAGATTTAACGGATCATTAAGTCGGTAATGAGGCGGCTATGTATTGAATACATAGACTTTATTTGCTACGATCTTGAATCGTAGACTTGGTCAATTATCACGGAATTGACTACGTGGCGTGTGTTAGACGACTTATTTCTCGGTTTAAGAACAGAATAACGCCTACCACGCATAAATAGGCATAGATTTAACGGATCATTAAGTCAAGAATGAGACCGGCTATGTATTGAATACATAGACTTTATTTGCTACGATCTTTGAATCGTAGACTTGATCAATTATCACGGAATTGACTACGTGGCGTGTGTTAGACGACTTATTTCTCGGTTTAAGAACAGAATAACGCCTACCACGCATAAATAGGCATAGATTTAATGCATCATTAAGTCAAGAATGAGACCGGCTATGTATTGAATACATAGACTTTATTTGCTACGATGTCAATACGTAGACTTGGTCAATTATCACGGAATTGACTACGTGGCGTGTGTTAGGCGACTTATTCTGTTTTAGGGCGGGAATAGCGCCTACTACGCATAAATAGGCATAGATTTAATGCATCATTAAGTCAAGAATGAGACCGGCTATGTATTGAATACATAGACTTTATTTGCTCACGATCTTTGAATCGTAGACTTGGTCAATTATCACGGAATTGACTACGTGGCGTGTGTTAGGCGACTTATTCTGGTTTAAGAACAGAATAACGCCTACCACGCATAAATAGGCATAGATTTAACGGATCATTAAGTCGGTAATGAGGCGGCTATGTATTGAATACATAGACTTTATTTGCTACGATCTTTGAATCGTAGACTTGATCAATTATCACGGAATTGACTACGTGGCGTGTGTTAGGCGACTTATTCTGGTTTAAGAACAGAATAACGCCTACCACGCATAAATAGGCATAGATTTAACGGATCATTAAGTCGGTAATGAGGCGGCTATGTATTGAATACATAGACTTTATTTGCTCACGATCTTTGAATCGTAGACTTGGTCAATTATCACGGAATTGACTACGTGGCGTGTGTTAGGCGACTTATTCTGTTTTAGGGCGGGAATAGCGCCTACTACGCATAAATAGGCATAGATTTAATGCATCATTAAGTCAAGAATGAGACCGGCTATGTATTGAATACATAGACTTTATTTGCTACGATCTTTGAATCGTGACTTGGTCAATTATCACGGAATTGACTACGTGGCGTGTGTTAGGCGCTAACTTATTCTTGATTTAAGGACGTAAATAACGCCTACCACGCATAAATAGGCATAGATTTAATGCATCATTAAGTCAAGAATGAGACCGCTATGTATTGAATACATAGACTTTATTTGCTACGATGCTGAATACGTAGACTTGGTCAATTATCACGGGAATTGACTACCCGGCGGCGTGTGTTAGACGCTAACTTATTCTTGATTTAAGGACAGAAATAACGCCTACTACGCATAAATAGGCATAGATTTAACAGATCATTAAGTCAGTAATGAGACTGGCTATGTATTGAATACATAGACTTTATTTACTATGATGCTGAATACGTAGACTTGGTCAATTATCACGGGAATTGACTACCCGGTGGCGTGTGTTAGACGCTGACTTATTTCTGGTTTAAGAACAGGAATAACGCCTACTACGCATAAATAGGCGTAGATTTAATGCATCATTAAGTCAAGAATGAGACCGGCTATGTATTGAATACATAGACTTTATTTGCTACGATCTTTGAATCGTAGACTTGGTCAATTATCACGGAATTGACTACGTGGCGTGTGTTAGACGACTTATTCTGTTTTAGGGCGGGAATAGCGCCTACTACGCATAAATAGGCATAGATTTAATGCATCATTAAGTCAAGAATGAGACCGCTATGTATTGAATACATAGACTTTATTTGCTACGATGCTGAATACGTAGACTTGGTCAATTATCACGGGAATTGACTACCCGGCGGCGTGTGTTAGACGTTGACTTATTCCTGGTTTAAGAACAGAATAACGCCTACCACGCATAAATAGGCATAGATTTAATGCATCATTAAGTCAAGAATGAGACCGGCTATGTATTGAATACATAGACTTTATTTGCTACGATCTTTGAATCGTAGACTTGGTCAATTATCACGGAATTGACTACGTGGCGTGTGTTAGGCGTTGACTTATTCTGGTTTAAGAACAGAATAACGCCTACCACGCATAAATAGGCATAGATTTAATGCATCATTAAGTCAAGAATGAGACCGGCTATGTATTGAATACATAGACTTTATTTGCTACGATCTTTGAATCGTAGACTTGGTCAATTATCACGGAATTGACTACGTGGCGTGTGTTAGACGCTAACTTATTCTTGATTTAAGGACAGAAATAACGCCTACTACGCATAAATAGGCATAGATTTAACAGATCATTAAGTCAGTAATGAGACTGGCTATGTATTGAATACATAGACTTTATTTGCTACGATCTTTGAATCGTAGACTTGGTCAATTATCACGGAATTGACTACGTGGCGTGTGTTAGACGCTAACTTATTCTTGATTTAAGGACAGAAATAACGCCTACTACGCATAAATAGGCATAGATTTAATGCATCATTAAGTCAAGAATGAGACCGCTATGTATTGAATACATAGACTTTATTTGCTACGATCTTTGAATCGTAGACTTGGTCAATTATCACGGAATTGACTACGTGGCGTGTGTTAGGCGCTAACTTATTCTTGATTTAAGGACGTAAATAACGCCTACCACGCATAAATAGGCATAGATTTAATGCATCATTAAGTCGATGCGATCGCGGCTACAAGTGTAGGCTTTTGAAGTTGTGTCTTCTCATGGGGCAAGGACAGACCCGTTGTGTTGAAGAGGAAGAAGGTATTTTCTTATCTCCCGCTTCAATTGAGAACTCCTTGTTCATGTGAACTGAGAGTCAAAAGATTCTTGACGCATGTGCGTCAGGGAATCTATCAAGAAACTCAAAGTGGGATCTCCACTCTGGGAATCAAATTTGAGTCGTACCCCATGAAATTGACTCTGAAGATACCTTTTAATTCATGTGAGTAAAAGGTGGAATTTAGATAACCCTAACTGCATGAAGGTCTAATTACCTAATTTGCATGGTTTGGCCCTAACTATTTAAAGTTTTGACCAAGTGGGAGTGAAAATTTAAAATGACCCTAACTGTTCAAAGGTTTGGTCAAATGAAAAATGAATAACGACCCTAACTGTTCAAAGGTTTGGTCATACGGGACCCAATGGGAGAAGATTTAATTTCTAAAAAAAATATTGAAGGAAAGAACATATTTCACTTCATAATGGAAGTTTTAGTTTATTAAACTACGTGGGAGGGAAAGAATTAACTATCAAAGATAATAGTTAACATGATAGTTCTTTTCTTTGTGGTCCTACCATCCTATTGAAGAGGATTGGTGGGAGATTCTGACGGAGTTATCAGAGATAACTTTTTGTGGACCTACCATCCTGTTGAATAGGATTGGTAGGGGATTTTGGAAGAGTTGGCAGAAGGTGAAGGAAAGAATATATTTTCCTATCTTTCGCTTCACAGTGGGAACTCTGGTTATAGGTTATCTTGAATATACTAAGGACAGTATCTCTTCAGGAACTTTCTATTAATCGACATCGTCGTCTTGCTATCACCTTTGGTGGCCAAGCGGGATCTGCCTCGTACCCATGCGGTTGCTCTTATAAGTGTCAGGGCTGTAGTACGATAGGCCCGAAGAGCTTTACCAAGTTCGTCATTTTGACATTATGATCCCGGCATCAATTAGAGCCTGGATACTGTCTTTAAGGACAAAACAACTTTCAGTAGGATGATGGATCCTCCTGTGGTACACATAGTATTTAGGATCCGAAGTCTTGTCAACCTCCTCCTGATTTGTAATAGGTGGTAACTTGATTTTGTTGCTGTCAAGGAGGTGCTTGAAAATGATCGGAACTTCTTTGTCCCTGAAAGAGTTTGTCCCGTGGAATTCTAATTTAGAAGCTTTTTGTTGCTCTCGAGGTTGTTGGCGATTAAGTAGTTGCGGCGTTTGACTTCGCCCGGCGGCCGATCGCGGTTGCCTTTCCTGTTGTGAGAGGCAACATTTACTTCCAAGGGGTCAACCGTCGTTTCGCCTCTTTCAGCTTTCATCCTTCTGAGAAAACGTTCGGCTTATTCTCCTCATATTTTCAGATCTTTCCATGTAGTTGGTGGGACAACCCCTATGACTTCCAACAGATCAATGGAGACATTATTATGGCACGTCTGCAATATGAACTCCTCGGTGATTGGATCTTTGCAGTTTATGGCCTTGTTACGGAAGCGTCTGATGAAATAGCCAATTGACTCTTCACTTCTTTGCTTTTCATCCAGAAGGGTTCCAATCGAGACTTCGGTGTCATCGTCGAAGAAGTTGCTAAGGAACAAGCTTTCCATGTCATTCCAGTAGTTGATGCTACCTGGCTTGAGTCTTCGATACCAATCGAAGGCAGCCCCGCGAAGGGTTCCTACGAATGACCGAACCATCAAAGACCCATTTTCAGAGATTATACCCAAGTGAGACTTAAAGTAGACTAAATGTTGGGTTGGCGAGCCTCTCCCGTTGAATGGCGTGAAGTTGATCAGACTAAACTTCGGCGGGTACGGAATTGAATCTCACTCCTTTGGATATGGACACGGAATGCCAGTCTTTTTGACTTCATGAGCCGATATTAAGGCATTGACTTTACCTTCGAGCTCTTTCATCATTTTGTCTTCACCTTTGTAGGCATCAAAAATTGCTGAAGAACCTCAAATATGACTAAATTATGAGAAGATCGAAGGACAACGTCGTCGAAATCTCAAGAAGTCAACCACGGGAAGATTGTTGTTCGGTCACGAGGAACTTGTGTGTGCCTCGCCACTAGCGAGACACCTTGATGTGTCTGTTGCGGCGAACACTTCGTGTGTGCCTCGCCACTAGCGAGACACCTTGATGTGTCTCGTGGCGAGACACTTCGTGTGTGCCTCGCCACTAGCGAGACACCTTGATGTCATTGCGGCGAGACACTTCGTGTGTGCCTCGCCACTAGCGAGACACCTTGATGTGTCTCGTGGCGAGACACTTCGTGTGTGCCTCGCCACTAGCGAGACACCTTGATGTGTCTCGCTATAGGCGAGGCACTTACTTATTGTCGTCGGCGAGACCAGAATATGAAGCGATCTCTTGAAGGGTCTAAATCAATGCTGATGGGGCCCACTTGACTTTATCAAAGCAAAGAGGCGTTGAGATACTTTAATGGGCGGTTACCGCTGAAAATCGCCCACTAGGCGTGATTTTAGGGCATTTAATCGTGCCTAAAAGCGTGAAACGTTACAACGGGACTGGCCAGCTAGCGCAAATGTGGAGCACTTATGACTTGTGTTTCTTGGAGGGCCGCGTTTCCCAAGGACTATAAATACCCCCTACATCCACTTGGGGGGGATCGGCATTTGGCAATCGAGATCAAACAAAACGAGCTTTTGCAAGGAGAGAGAATCCAAGCTTCCAAAGTTCAAGAACACAATCTACGGAGATTCCTCGAGTTTAAGCTTTGACTTATTCTTGAGAAGAGTAGATATCTTACTTTGCTAAGATATTTGCTTAAGTTCTTGTTTCCTTTGCGAAGCATCAACTAAACCCGTCGATTCGGCGATCGGTGCGCTCGGTGGTCCACGGATTCTGCGTCCCGACGAGCAAAGTCCCACAAAAGCGGGGAGATCTACACTTGTAGTGTCTCTTGTTGAGTTTGTGAGAGAGTTATCTAAAATTTCTTTGTAGCGAAAATCAAAGTGTAATTTTCTTAAGTTTTGCAATGGAAGCGACAAAGAAATCAACTTCGACCCAAACGATGGCGACGGTGGGAATAGCGGTCTCGAGCAGAGATCATTGTGTCAGACTTGCGGCGATCAAGCCGACCTCATGGTCGATGGGTGGATTATTTCTTCGATCAAGCCAAGTTTGAAGAATATCTCTCCTCTTCCTCATCGAAGTCCTCCTCACCCGCAAACATCGGAGGATCTCATCGCTGAGAGGGAGGTTCGTTACGTTGTGATGCATAGCGATTCTCGTTAAACTACGGCGGAGGCGATTTCCCCTCTCAACAACACCCGGTGGATTTCAAAGCGGGAGCTCTGCTCAAGTTGACTCCTTTGAAGAAGGAGTCATTCAACAAGATCTCAAACACTCGGCGAAGGGCTGCGTCGGAGACAGCGTCAAAGATGGCGACAACTTGCAAAGGCCATGGAATCAGCAGGCGGAGTTCATTACAACACGAACTTCGGCGTGATCGGGCGTCGACAAGTTACAACGCCTCAACCTCAATCATGAGCACTCCTCCCAAGGAAGAATGGGTTCTCGTCAAAGGACCCGATTGACAAGGAAGGAGCATGCCCAAAGCGGTACGCGTTGCTCATGCAAGTGCCATTGGTCGCAAAGGCGCAAGTCTAAATCAACCAAGGAATCGACTCAAAATCACAAAGTTTGGGTCGAAGTCGACATCGGCTCAAGAGTGCACCGACAGCGGTCTTGGTAGAGGCGGCTCGGTACCTCAGCGCTAAGCGAAGACACTAATTTGCCTGCGCCAGCAATGGCGATTATGCTTGTCTCGTGTCGGCGAGCGACGAGCTTGCCTGCATGACGAGGCGGCCTATACCTTGGCAAGAATTTGGTTTCTCCGCCCTTTCATTCACTTCTCAGGCTAAGATAATGACAATTAAGCACGGAAACTTGCGGCCGGTGTTTAGTCGTCTTGGTCCTGCCGGAAACAAAGGCAAGATACCGGTGAAAGCGTTTGGATTACCAGTCGAGGAAAGTTCGAGCAGGCTGAAACATCTCGAGCTTCGAATTCCAATTGCATCTCGTTTGAGCATCCCGCAAAGTCGCGAAGTCTACTAAAGGGAAGAACTTGAGGCGTGTGATTCGTGAAGTCACGAGAGATGATAAAACACTTATGATCCATGCCAAGACAATTTCAGCGGATGAAGTTAAAACATCAAAGGTGCCTCCCAAGTCGAATGATCGGCGCCCCAAAAGCGTGTCCTCGGTTAAGAACAGCGTTATACTTGGGGTGAAAGTACAACCGGTGACAAGCCACATCAAGCTGTGTCATCGGTGGGGTAGTAACACGAAAACGATTGATGAAATAAATTGTTCTTGCTCGTGTGCACAACTAATCAAGGCGTTGTTGTCGGGATGTGCTGTTAGAGTCAAGCGCTCAACCACAAAGAGCTTCGGTATTGAGGCTTTCCTGCCCGACAGCGGAAGATTTGAAGCGAGTCAAGGCGACCCGAAGAAAGAAGATCTACCATTGAGCGGATGAACTTCACGAAGTTACTATTAATATGGTAAACAAAGGGAAAGGGCGGCGACGGATCACGATCGACTTTACCCTGGAGGAAAAGTTGGGTCTGATTTCGAAGAATGTCCGATTGCAATTGCGAGCTCTGCTGCGCATTGACTATAGAAGAATGCATGAAGGAGAATCATCGAAGATGAAATTTCCGGCACGCTTTCGGCAATAGCTTGAGCGATCTTGTTTCAAGTATGAGTCGTCACCATAGGAGGCTTTACCATTACTCGATGTCACGGCTCAAATGTTACAAGAAGCCTTAGCCAAGCAAAGAGAAGAGCTTAAGGCGAAATGAGAACAGAGATGGAGCTAGCCATGCAGCGGATGAGGGAGTTGCAAACCCATACGGTTGCACAACACAGGTCGATCAACGGCTGAATCCAGTCAACAAGGAGGAGTTACCCACCATAATGTTGAAGGCGGTGATTGGAGATAGATGAACACATTTATGCCGATAAACCTCCTAAGAAAAGTGGCTACCCAGCGGAAATGTCTCGATCTCTCTTCTTGGGAATCATCAAAACAAGCGAGGATGAAAATGAAAAGATGAAGGAGCTTGAAGGCAAAATTAATGCTTTAATGGCTGCTCACGAGGTTAAGAAGACCGGAATCCGTGTCCATATCGAGAGTGGGATTCAATCCCTTACCCTTGAAATTGGTTTGATTAATTTCACACCTTTTGGCGGGAGGGTTAGCCTACGACACTTGATCTATTTCAAATCTCACTTGGGGGTGATCTCGGGAAATGAGCCTTTGATGATTCGGTCATTCGTCGGTACCCTTCGGGGAGCTGCCTTCGATTGGTATCGAAGACTCAAAGCTGGGAGCATTAACTGTTGGAATGACATGGAAAGCTCTTTTCTCAGTAACTTCTTTGATGATGACACAGAAGTTTCCATTGGAACTCTCCTAGACGAGAAGCAGAAAAATGGGGAGACAATTGACACCTTCGTTAAGCGTTTCCGCAATAAAGCTATGAATTGCAGAGATCCAATTACTGAAGAGTTCATTTTGAAGACTTGCCACAACAATCTTTCTATAGAATTGTTGGAAGTCATGGGGGTTGCACCACCAACCACTTGGAAAGAATTGAAACTCAATGGTGAAGAAGCAGAACGGTTCATCAGAAGGAAGAAGAATGAGAGAGGTGAACCCACAACAGTTCCCTCAAGCGAATTTTGTGCCCGTGGCAAAGGAAAGGCGCAAGCTAATCTTTGTTGAAGCAAATCGGGCATTCAACGGCAACAACAAAGCGTCTAGCGGCGGCAACATAATTGAGGTTTCAACAAAAACCTCAAGAATTGCAGAAGGCTCCGGATACTAGATTCCAAAAGAGCTATACTTTCAAAGAGGAAGAAGTGCCAGTTATCTTCAAATACCTCTTGGATAACAACAAGATCAAATTGCCTCCAATCACAAATCAAGAGGAGGCTAACAAGACCTCAGATCCCAAGTATTGTGCGTACCACAGAAGGGTCCATCATCCGACCAAGAGTTGTTTTGTTCTTAAAGACAAAATTCAAGCTCTAATTGATGCGGGAATCATAACGGCGAAGAAGGAGAAGAAAGTTGGTTCAAATATGGTGGCTATCAACTTTGGATCTCTACCGCCCATGTCATATTCTGAAGATTGTCCACGAGGTTGAAGTTAAAGCGTGTGATGATCCGCATGGGCAGCGTCGAGAAAGGGTTGGTATCATACCAGACTCCTACGGCGAAGTACTTTGGATTCATCGGATCTTATTCAAGATGAGCAATGGACGGGGTCTTCTTCAACACGGAAGTCCAAGCGTAAAGGCAAGCTCTGTGCTCATATTTCGGCAATTCCGGAAGAGGGTGATGAAAAAGCTCCAACTCTTTAGTCATCGAAAATGAACATGAAGTTCGTGGCGAAGGTAACCCGGCTTATGCTACGAGAAGTGGGCATAAATTGATTATCAATACCGAAATTCGATTCGAATGCCAAAACTCTAGCGGGCGGGGTGGCAATGACTCCACCGATACAACACGAAATCGGCAACAAGAGTAGCCAATGAGGATACAACCAAGCGAAAGATAAACAACCTCAAGAGGTGCAAGTCGAGGCGGTCCCGATTTAATCATCCAATTAGGAGGGACAAACCGGGAAGTTCTAGCTCATCATATCGTTTCGACGTTATGACCCAGTTGGCCAACATTCCAGCAAGGATAACTCTTTACGAGTTACTACGTCTTTCTAAAGAGACTAGGAAGCCTTACGAGGAAGCTTTAGGCGATTGAAGCTTTATCACTCAAGTCAAGCAGGTTACGGAGAAAACCGAACATTGCAACTTGGCAGCAACACAATTCCCTTGCATAACCTTTACCCGAGAGGATATGCAGGTGAAAAATTCAAAGCATGACAGGCCATTATATTTCACTGGGTACATTGGCTCGATTCTTCAGCGAGTTCAAGTTGATCACGGATCTGCGATCGACATTATGCCACTCGGTTGATGTATCATCTTGGAATTAGGCTAGCAAGTTGGCTTCTCTGACGCGGTGATTTATGGATTTAATACCGGTGGTCGGACCTTTGGGTAAAATCGGATAAAGTGCGGCTTGGAGATCTCAAATCTGAGGTTACATGTTATGTAATCGATCACGAGACTTCATATAACCTACTATTGGGTGGACCTTGGATCCACGGTAGCCTTATAGTCCCATCCACATTACATCGGTGCTTGAAGTATGTCGACGATAATGTGGTCAAAGGCGATGATGCGGATAAGCAACCATTCAAGGGGTTAGAAAATTATTTCTTGACTCTCTTTTGTATGGTCTTTGAATCCGATCTTGAACCATCGGCCCGAGTGGGACAGTAATGAATGAAGGCGATAGAGGCGGTTCGATTACGATGGAAGCTTTGTATTTAATGACATCGAACCTCTTATGTCGATCTTGGCGGATCGAATCGTCGAGAGAAAGTTATGCTGGCGACTTAGATGAACATATAATAAATGGCGATTTAGAGTATGTACATAGTGTTGATCTTTATGTCACGGGTATGCGAGGATCATGATGTACATGTACCACTCTCATCGTTGAACGGTGAAGAAATGCCTTCAAAGTTCGACGGGATCAACATTCCTCCTTCCTTTGAAAGATGCAAAGCAAACAATCTTTGGAAAAGGAAGAAAATCTCCACCACAAGATTATTGTGAGGAATCACGAAGATAGCGATGATCCGTGCAAACATTTTTCCAAATATAGCTCACAAGCACCATTACATGAAGAAATGGGGATATAACCGTTACGGACCGGTCTTGGCCGGTGCGGTGTTGGATTCGCCTCGACCCTCTCATGTTAGAAGGAAAGCCCGTCGTTATTATGAATATAAAAGTGCGGGCTATGTTTCTTCATCCTCGGCGAATCTTTGTTGGCAAATTGATGATCATGGCGGCTCGTCGATTCTTCGACACAGGATTGAGTTTTAGTCTTGGCGAAGTGTTCAAGGGGCTAATGTCCAATATGACCACAATAAGTCACTGCGATCGAAGAAGATGATTATTTACGAGAATGGGAAGACCCTTGGACTTTCCATCGAATGTTGATTCGTGATAGGTTTGAACAAAGAGCATACGAAGATCTGATTGTTCAAGTTAATATGGGTGATGAAGATAACCCGAAACCCATATTTGTGAGTGGTAGTCTTCCTCGAGGAAGAAAAAGAATTGATTTCTCTTGTTAGGAATATATTGATGTATTAGCTGGAATTATGAAGACATGCACGGGCTTGATCGAGTAGCGGTGCACCGACTTAATATCAAGCGGAATCTAAACACGTGAAACAACAACAACGAAGATTTAGTCCACAAATCATGGAAGCAATCGTGGTGAGGTTAAAACTCATAAAATCGGGTTTATCGGGGAAGAGCAACATCAGTTGGGTGGCAAATATTGTTCTGTTCTAAAAGAATGGGACAATTAGAATTTGCATCGATTTGAGAGATCTAAACTTGGCATGCCCTAAAGATGACTTTCCACTCCCCATCACGGATGTCATCATAGATATCGTGTGGGTTTGAAAGAATGTCATTTATGGGCCAGTTCTCTGGATATAATCAAATCAAGATGCATCGGCGATGAGAAACATACTTCATTTGGGCCTCTTGGCATCTTTTGTTATACCGTTATGCCCTTTGGTGCGAAGAGCGGGAGCTACTTATCAGCGGGCAATGACAAATATTTTGAGGATCATCTAAGAAAGACCGTCGAATGCTATGTTGGCGATTTAGTAGTGAAAAGCGGGATAAGAGCGATCATATTAAAGATCTCGGGGCGGTATTTGAACTTATGCGGGGTCATCAATTGAAGATGAATCCAACTAAGTCATTCTTAGGAATGGCGGTGGTAAATTCCTTGGTTTTAGTCGTCACGTCAAAGGGAATTCATATTGATCGAGACAAGGTGAAGCGATTAATGAGTTACAACCCGAAGAATCTCAAAGAACTTCGAGAGGGTTGCAAGGGAGATTGGCTTACATAAGGCGGTTTATTTGAACCTTGCGGGCAAGTGTCGGCCGTTCTCCAAGCTAGCCAAGAAGGGTGTTTCATTAGTTTGGGATGATGCTTGTCGAAGGCTTTTGAAGATATTAAAATATATCTATCAAATCCTCTGTTCTCGTCGCACGAAATCGGGAAGGCGTTCTTGATTTCGTCGAGGCGACCAACCATTCATTAAGTGCTTTATTAGCACAAGATGATGATAACGGTCCGCGAACAAGCGGTATACTATTTGAGTCGGACAATGGTGGTGAATCGATATCGATATCGAGAAAGAATGCCTAGCTTTGGTATTTGCGGTCGAGAAAATGCGTCATTACAGGTGGACGGGCGATACATGTCATCTCGGATGTTAACCCAATTCGGTATTCATGACACAACCGGCTTCTTTGAATTGGCGATTAGCGAGATGGGCATTACTCCTTTATAATCGACATCCACTTCAAGCAGTCGGTGAAGGGACAAGCGATTTGTGATCTTCTAGCCGTGACGTCGTGATAAAGCTATACTTTATGAAGATTTACGTGAAACCTACGAGGTTAATCACACTTCTCATGAATATGTGTGGCAATTATACTTGACGGGCGTCCGCGCAACCAATGTGGCGAGTGCTCACGGATGTTCTAAGATTTTAGGTCGGAGTTGTCTTAGTTTCCCGGAGAAACATGTGATGCCTCGGGCTTATTAGTTGGTGAGCCGTGCTCTAATAATGTGGCTGAATACAATCGTTACTTATTGGGCTCGGTTTTGCTAAAGAAATTCGAATATCTCGAAGCGTTGAGATTCTCAACTCATAGTTAAGCAAATTCGTGGAGACTATGAAGTTAGAAATCGGTTTGATCCCATATCATGAAGCGGCAATAGAGATGGCGAGAATCATTCAAAAGTTTCTTCATCGAATATATACCACGGCTTGAGCGCTTATCCGATCGTTAGCGGCATTTGTTTCATTGGCATAACCCCTCAACGAGCGATTCGTCCTTTGTGAGGACACACCAACTTTTCATACGAGAATATATTTTGGGTGTCAAAGAAGCACATGCTACTTCAGCGGGACCCGAACCGAGATTGGCTTTCGATTATAGATTATGTCTTACATGGTATTTTACGGAAGATGTAAAGAAAGGAATCTATCAGAAGAAGAGCAGAGATTCTACTACAACGGCATCTCGAACACTTTATCGTCGTACATATGATGGATTGTTACTCCGATGTCTTCGACCGAGGCGAAGAGGCACTTAAAGAAGCACATGGCGGTACTTGCGGTGCGCATCAACTGGTCCTAAAGCGGGAGATAGACTAAGAAGGTTAGGCTATTATTGGCCGACCATGATTAGAGATGCAATCGAATACGCGAGACGATGTCCGCGTGTCAAATACATGCAAATTACATGCATCAGCCGCCAGAAGATCTACACCCATCAGCTACTTCTTGGCCATTTGAAATATGGGGATTGGATGTGGTAGGACCCATATTCCCCCCGTCAGCAAAAGGTGATCGCTTTATTTTGGCAATTACCGACTACTTCTCTAAATGGTGAAACAATTCGGCTCAAAGAAGTCAAGGCGAACCTTGTCATCAAATTCATTAAACACCATATTATCTATCGATATGGTGTTAGAACAATTATTGCATGACAATGGTCCTCAGTTCATCAGCAACGCCTTTGTTAGATTCTGCGGCAAGTTCAGAATACAAGACGTTTCGTCCACAGCTTATAATCCCACTGCAAATGGTTTAGCTGAAGCCTTCAATAAGACTATCATTAAAATCTTAGCAAAGCTAGTCAAAACCAATAAACGCGATTGGGATGATAAGCTTGGTGAAGCTCTTTGGGCATATCGCACTACAGTTCGAACACCGACAGGATTCACACCATATTCCTTAGTATACGGATGTGAAGCTGTTTTGCCTTTGGAGATACAAATTCCGTCACTTCGTGTAGCCCTTGCGATAGGGATGACAAGTGACGAACAACATCAAAAGCGTCTTGAGGAGCTTGAGATGTTAGATGAGAAACGCTTGGGAGCTCAGCAACAAATTGAGCTATACCAAGCCAGAATTTCCAAAGCCTTTAACAAGAAAGTCCGGCATCGGAGTTTCAAGGAAGGAGATTTGGTACTCGCTGTCCGGCGACCAATGATTCTTAATTCCAAGAAGAAAGGCAAATTCCAACCCAAATGGGAAGGACCGTTTATAATTGATACGGTCTACTCAAATGGAGCATATCGCTTGATCACTCAAGATGGTGACAAGTTAATGATGCCAATTAACGGAAAGTTCCTGAAGATATATTATCCCTAATATATTCAGGATAATCCGTTTTCGCAGTATTGAATGATTAGACTTGTGAACAGTCACATTCACTAAGTTCCCATTCAGCTGAAAATCTTAAACGATTGAAGCCACCGATAATATTAACACCTATTATTAATTTCTTTCATGAAACAGGGTTCGTTTTCGCCCCAAGAGAAAACACAAAGGGTTCGTTTTAAGCCCCAAGAAGACACAACGGGTTCGTTTTAAGCCCCAAGAGAAAACACAAAGGGTTCGTTTTAAGCCCCAAGAAGACACAACGGGTTCGTTTTCGCCCCAAGAGAAGACACAACGGGTTCGTTTTCGCCCCAAGAGAAAACACACAACGGGTTCGTTTTCGCCCCAAGAGAAGACACAACGGGTTCGTTTTAAGCCCCAAGAAGACACAACGGGTTCGTTTTAAGCCCCAAGAGAAAACACAAAGGGTTCGTTTTAAGCCCCAAGAGAAAACACAAAGGGTTCGTTTTCGCCCCAAGAGAAAACACACAACGGGTTCGTTTTCGCCCCAAGAGAAGACACAACGGGTTCGTTTTCGCCCCAAGAGAAGACACAACGGGTTCGTTTTAAGCCCCAAGAAGACACAATTCCAAAGGTTATGTATTCATTACATAGCTGGTTATATTAAATCGTCTATTTATGCGTAGTGGGTGTTATTCTGTCCCATCGGGGAATAAGTCGATCTAACATGCGCCAGGGTAATCATTTCAGTGATAATTGATTAAGCCTCATTATTCAATATCGTAGCATAAAGTCTAAGAGAATTCACTCTTTTAAGCATAGCGTTATGTGTAGAAGCGGACTTAAATAATCTACATGCTAGCCCAATTCAAGCGGTAATTGGTAAAGGCATATCAAATCCGTTGATGGTGAGGGTTTGCCAAAAATCCTATTAAGGTTATATCCATTAGTTCAAAGCGAGAATAAAGAGCGTAATAAAAGTTGACAAAAGTAAATTTTATTTCATAAATGATGGGGTTTAAAATACATTGTCGACTAAACAAAGATCAAAAGTGTCCTATGGGGAGAATTGGCGGCGGATCTGTTCTTCCGACTCAGCTTCGATCACGGTATTCTTGTTCCAATTCCTTCTCGAGAAGGACTCTAGAAGCATCATTAATAGTTAGAAGTTGAATAATCTTACGATCGGTTCAGCAGACCTTTCATCGGATGCTTTCAATTATTACGCGGTTTGGGCGAGTCTTCTCACGAACTAGCAAGATCAATTTTCGGAGAAACCAGCTTCTTGACATCTTGAGAGCTTTCTTGGTGGCGATCTCAAGGTCGTGCGTCTCGACAGAGCGGACCAAGTCAGCATTGGCCTCATCCCGTGTATTCAAGCTTGCCCTTAGACGCGCGGATTGGGCTTGCACTTGCTGTAGTTCTTCTTCAACAGTTCTTGGCAGCTTCTCTAGCTTGTGTAATAGACTCAACTCGAGAAGAGATATAAGAAGAAGTACCCCCGGACCGAAGTCTCTGAAGTTTACTCAGTTCCTGTTCTAGCTGGATCAGATCTTCTGCAATGGAGTCAGCCAAGTCAGGAAAACCCTCCTCCCTTATGATATTTACATGCCGATCGAGGAGCCGCTTCGCTGAGCTGAAGGAAGAACCTTTATTCACGACCTTTTCAATCAATTTATTGAAAAGGAATGTGAAACCCTCAAGCTCTGCACTGATGACCATCTTCTCTGGATCCTCATCCGCCATTAAAGCTTTAATTGTGTCATACAGTATGGAAGGAGCGTGAAAGAAAGTGTAAGCTTAGGATTCGAACTCAAATTTAAAAAATCAAGATTGGAAGATATACCGTCTGCTAGAAGATCCTCCGGCAAGTGTTGTTTCCACACTCATCAATTGACTTGGGGAACCACGGAGTTGATTCAATTTCTTCTTCTTCTTCTTCTTCTTCTTCTTCTTCTTCTTCTTCTTCTTCTTCTTCTTCTTCTTCTTCTTCTTCTTCTTCTTCTTCTTCTTCTTCTTCTTCTTCTTCTTCTTCTTCTTCTTCTTCTTCTTCTTCTTCTTCTTCTTCTTCTTCTTCTTCTTCTTCTTCTTCTTCTTCTTCTTCTTCTTCTTCTTCTTCTTCTTCTTCTTCTTCTTCTTCTTCTTCTTCTTCTTCTTCTTCTTCTTCTTCTTCTTCTTCTTCTTCTTCTTCTTCTTCTTCTTCTTCTTCTTCTTCTTCTTCTTCTTCTTCTTCTTCTTCTTCTTCTTCTTCTTCTTCTTCTTCTTCTTCTTCTTCTTCTTCTTCTTCTTCTTCTTCTTCTTCTTCTTCTTCTTCTTCTTCTTCTTCTTCTTCTTCTTCTTCTTCTTCTTCTTCTTCTTCTTCTTCTTCTTCTTCTTCTTCTTCTTCTTCTTCTTCTTCTTCTTCTTCTTCTTCTTCTTCTTCTTCTTCTTCTTCTTCTTCTTCTTCTTCTTCTTCTTCTTCTTCTTCTTCTTCTTCTTCTTCTTCTTCTTCTTCTTCTTCTTCTTCTTCTTCTTCTTCTTCTTCTTCTTCTTCTTCTTCTTCTTCTTCTTCTTCTTCTTCTTCTTCTTCTTCTTCTTCTTCTTCTTCTTCTTCTTCTTCTTCTTCTTCTTCTTCTTCTTCTTCTTCTTCTTCTTCTTCTTCTTCTTCTTCTTCTTCTTCTTCTTCTTCTTCTTCTTCTTCTTCTTCTTCTTCTTCTTCTTCTTCTTCTTCTTCTTCTTCTTCTTCTTCTTCTTCTTCTTCTTCTTCTTCTTCTTCTTCTTCTTCTTCTTCTTCTTCTTCTTCTTCTTCTTCTTCTTCTTCTTCTTCTTCTTCTTCTTCTTCTTCTTCTTCTTCTTCTTCTTCTTCTTCTTCTTCTTCTTCTTCTTCTTCTTCTTCTTCTTCTTCTTCTTCTTCTTCTTCTTCTTCTTCTTCTTCTTCTTCTTCTTCTTCTTCTTCTTCTTCTTCTTCTTCTTCTTCTTCTTCTTCTTCTTCTTCTTCTTCTTCTTCTTCTTCTTCTTCTTCTTCTTCTTCTTCTTCTTCTTCTTCTTCTTCTTCTTCTTCTTCTTCTTCTTCTTCTTCTTCTTCTTCTTCTTCTTCTTCTTCTTCTTCTTCTTCTTCTTCTTCTTCTTCTTCTTCTTCTTCTTCTTCTTCTTCTTCTTCTTCTTCTTCTTCTTCTTCTTCTTCTTCTTCTTCTTCTTCTTCTTCTTCTTCTTCTTCTTCTTCTTCTTCTTCTTCTTCTTCTTCTTCTTCTTCTTCTTCTTCTTCTTCTTCTTCTTCTTCTTCTTCTTCTTCTTCTTCTTCTTCTTCTTCTTCTTCTTCTTCTTCTTCTTCTTCTTCTTCTTCTTCTTCTTCTTCTTCTTCTTCTTCTTCTTCTTCTTCTTCTTCTTCTTCTTCTTCTTCTTCTTCTTCTTCTTCTTCTTCTTCTTCTTCTTCTTCTTCTTCTTCTTCTTCTTCTTCTTCTTCTTCTTCTTCTTCTTCTTCTTCTTCTTCTTCTTCTTCTTCTTCTTCTTCTTCTTCTTCTTCTTCTTCTTCTTCTTCTTCTTCTTCTTCTTCTTCTTCTTCTTCTTCTTCTTCTTCTTCTTCTTCTTCTTCTTCTTCTTCTTCTTCTTCTTCTTCTTCTTCTTCTTCTTCTTCTTCTTCTTCTTCTTCTTCTTCTTCTTCTTCTTCTTCTTCTTCTTCTTCTTCTTCTTCTTCTTCTTCTTCTTCTTCTTCTTCTTCTTCTTCTTCTTCTTCTTCTTCTTCTTCTTCTTCTTCTTCTTCTTCTTCTTCTTCTTCTTCTTCTTCTTCTTCTTCTTCTTCTTCTTCTTCTTCTTCTTCTTCTTCTTCTTCTTCTTCTTCTTCTTCTTCTTCTTCTTCTTCTTCTTCTTCTTCTTCTTCTTCTTCTTCTTCTTCTTCTTCTTCTTCTTCTTCTTCTTCTTCTTCTTCTTCTTCTTCTTCTTCTTCTTCTTCTTCTTCTTCTTCTTCTTCTTCTTCTTCTTCTTCTTCTTCTTCTTCTTCTTCTTCTTCTTCTTCTTCTTCTTCTTCTTCTTCTTCTTCTTCTTCTTCTTCTTCTTCTTCTTCTTCTTCTTCTTCTTCTTCTTCTTCTTCTTCTTCTTCTTCTTCTTCTTCTTCTTCTTCTTCTTCTTCTTCTTCTTCTTCTTCTTCTTCTTCTTCTTCCCTGTCTCGGCCGTCATCCGGTGGGGATAAGTAAAACGACCTTACGGCGAGGCCGTTTCAAAGGGCGCTTGGAGGAGGTGGAACACGAGAAGAGGTTTGGCTGGTACATCCGTCCAGGAGGCCCGGCGATGGCACTACAACTTAGCTCGAATTGGACCTCTGGCTGAATGACGATCGTTTCTTCTTCTTGAAGTGTGGACTGTATAATCAAATTCCTCTTCTTCACTCTCTTCTTGGGCGACCTTCTTCTTGCCTTTTGATTTCTTTGAAGGGCGAGCTCGTTTGGGTGAAGCATGAGTTGGTGTAGGCTCTGTCATGTCCTACTTCCGTGGAACGTTAGCTGCAATGAGCCATTTGCGGTATAGAAAAGTCATCTGAAGCTTACCGTGAGGAGGCGAACTTGGCATTGGTGCGGCCGCTTATGTTCAATACAGCGGGCACCGTCAATAAGACCTCCATGAGTCTTCATTCCCGATTTGAATTCCGACATAGATCTGATTATGGCCCGCGGCGGCATGGGAAATAAGGCTCGATATCGCAGGAATTCTTCACGCGGAAGATCAGGTAACCAATGCGAATGTTCATTAGCCATCGGAAGCAACCAAGATCCAGAATAGTTCGACTTCCGCTAGGCCGAGCAGCATCTACAAGCATTTCATCATATCGGCCTGAAAAGTTCGGGAAACATTTGAAGAATTCCCAACTCTTAGCAATTCTGAGTTGGCGAGATGCTTCAGACCACTGTCTCGCTTTCCATTTACATTCTTCCAAGATCTGTAAATAAGGCAGTTCATAATCTACTATGTCGGGGCGTCATCAGATCTGGACGATGAAGCACGAGCCAGGCCATCAAATATGTATCTGGCGGTTCTACTTTGTGGTGGGATGTCGCTAGAAGACCCTTTACCCTTGTGGAAAACGGAAACTATCCGTCGAGTCCCCATGAATGTCGCCACCATCGCGGAAGAAGAGAAGCTGACGACGGTGACCCGCTCGGCGGTAGGAAAAGCACTTCTAAAGGCGGGGCATCGAAGATTGATGCGGGACTACACACTTCTTCAACGGATAGCCAAGTAGCCCGCCAAGAGAGTTTGTGGCTTGATCTGCTTTGTAGGCTGCCACAAGAAAGTCTCAAATTTCGTCCCCTTAGGAATTTTGCCCTCAGCATATGGGGTAGTGAAGGATTGGGCATTTATCTTTGCAATCAGCTTGTTGATGGCAGAAGGAGTGGAGGTTTTCTGTTCACTTACATCCTCGTCACCCTCTAAGTTCTGGAATAGATAATCGTGACTGTTTATGGCTAATCTGCGGAAGCCTCCTAGCCTTCCGTCCCTTTGTCGCTATTGCGGCTTGATAGTGGCAAGTCGGCTCCCGAGAATATCATAAGCGGTGATCTCTTCTCTTTCATTTCCCTCAATCGTCGATTGACGGGAAAATATTCTTGATATGGTGCTTCACCCATCGGAAGACCGGAAACCTTCATCATCTCATGAAGTGGTAGACCCAATTCCCCATTTTTCGTCAGGAAGGTGTTGGTATCACGGGTTGTAGATTTCCGACAATCTTGATGATCTGGTGGGAGGAATTCCATACATGCTAGCACGGATGGGAACATATAATCAATTTCTTTGAGTTCCGACTCCATCGGTCGAGCGTAAGGCATCATCCGTGTCCACCATCGATTCGTGATAGAATGTACCCAACCGAAGCACGGTGAGATTTCTTAGGAGGCAACTCCTTCCTATTTTATTAGCGATTCTTCAATGTGTCGGCTTTGACCATCAGTTCATCATGAGGTGGGCGTCGACCCACAAGGCGGGTAAAGCCCTAATATAGTTCTTGTCGCTAGAACAGGAGCTGCGCCTTTCGATATATCCGCGGTGTATCGTTCCAAATCTTGATCGATCTCGGGACATATTCCTCTTAAGCGATAAATTGCGCCGCAAGAGTGAATGATGGCGGGCAAGCGGAGTAAATAAAGATTAGAGCCATCACCTTCATACTGACCATGGTTCGGTCCGAGCGGATAAGGCTTACGGATCCATAGCGAGAATCCCGAATAAATAGTGGACTTCCTCATTATCTTTGTGGATCCGGCATTTTTTGTTAGTGGGCGTCGGTGATCATTCTTAAGTAAATCACGGCGATCACCATGTTCTAACGCTTCCAATAATGCAGGCATTTGGACCGAGCGAGGAGCATCGGTCACTAGTGGCATCTCTTGAGAAGAGGAAAACAGAGTGTGCAATCCACTTGGCTCATGAGCACCAAATGCCGTGGGGAAACTCAAGCGCAAAGCACACATACACTTATAAGTCTTTGGGTCAAAATTAACATCAAAATGGCTAAGGGTTGGGACAGCGACTTCGCCCGGCCGAGCGATTCAAGCTGCCTCGCCCGGCCGAGACAATCATAATCACCATAAGCAATGAGAACGATCTCGTGACTTCGCCCGAAGCGAGCGATTTCAAGCACCGCCGCCGGCCGAGCGATCCCAAGCTGTCGCCCAGCGAGGAGCGGCCTCGACCGCCCTACAAACCGAGACAATGAAGCTTTGTTCGTTGATTTGTGAGATGTTACGGCTATGCAAAACACTTGTTTTAGCGGATCCACACAAAGGAGGACCTCGACTCTTCTCAAATGCCTGCAAAGGAGAACAAATGAAGATTTTATACAAAAATGCAAACTTTTCAACCCAAAATAAGTGCATATATCGAGAAGAACTCACCCCAAAAGGCAGCGGTCGGTTCTTGACATCGAGAGGTTTGGGAGCGGTTTGGCCTTGGGGACCACGAGATCTTTTGGGAGACATGATAAAAATCAGATTTTTTTGGCTTGAACAAGAGAAAAGCTAGGGTTTTGATGAAAATCCGAAAGCAAGAAGCTCGAAGAGGCCTAGGGTTTGATGAAGAGGCTTCGGATCTGACAGAAGATCAGGAGAAGGCTCGGTTTGATGGAGGAAAATCAATCTAAATCGATGGGATCCTAAGAAATCCGAAGAAACCCTAGATCTAAAGAGGGGTTTTCGAGCAAACTTGGAAGCTTGAGAGATTAAAAGGGCTTGCTAAGGTTGATGGAAGAGCTCGGGAAGAAATTAGAACAAATTTGAAGTTTAGAAGGCGGGGGGTCGAATGGGGTTAAAACCCTAGTGTTGGGTTTTATCTGACCAGCTTATTGGCGAGGCAGTTGTGCCCGCTCAAGCGAGGCAAGTCCAACCGCTCCGCTCAAGCGAGGCAATTCCCAGCCAGCTCAAGCGAGGCGAGTCAGTAGCTGCCGCTCAAGCGAGACAACATTAACCACCATCTTTGAGCGAGACACTTCAGATTGCCTCGCTCGCTTTCTTCAAGTGGGACAATTCCAGATATTGATAATTATTCTCTGCACGGGATTCAAGGCAGTGTATTCAAGACAAATTGGTTCCATATTCCATATAGAAGCTTTCCTGGAAATCTGATGTTCAGAAAACCAGATGACGCTTTTTCTCTGAATGACTCTTGAGGCATTCAATCACAACCCAAGTGATGACTTTCAAGATGAAGATGATTAGTCCAAAGCGACTTCGACATTTCAATCCATTCAAATACAAATGCAATAGTTATTGAACTTCGAGAATATGGTGTGACGTCAGCGTAGCCGGGGTTGGCGAAGCAAAACATGGGCCACTTCTACAAAGTTCAGCGTTGAGCGAAGCAAAGCATCTTATCCAAAGTATTCGGACTCCTCGATAAAATCTGAGAGAGTCGAAAACTGGAGGGTATCTGTAGGCATCAAAATTGTGAAGAACCTCAAATATGACTAAATTATGAGAAGATCGAAGGACAGCGTCGTCGAAATCTCAAGAAGTCAACACGGGGAAGATTGTGTCGCTTCTGATCGCGAGACACTTATGTGTGCCTCGCCACTAGCGAGACACCTTGATGTGTCTCGGCGCGGCGAGACACTCGTGTGTGCCTCGCCACTAGCGAGACACCTTGATGTCTGCTGCGGCGAGACACTCGTGTGTGCCTCGCCACTAGCGAGACACCTTGATGTGTCTCTATAGAGAGCACTTATTTGTGTCTCGTCAAAGGCGAGACCGATGCAAGCGATCTCTTGAAGGGTCTAAATCAATGCGATGGGGCCCACTTGACTTTATCAAAGCAAAGAGGCGTTGAGATACTTTAATGGCGGTTACCGCGAAAATAAGCCCACTAAGGCGTGATTTTAGGGCATTTAATCGTGCCTAAAAGCGTGAAACCGTTACAACGGTGAAGGGGCGACAACGCCTCGCCGGGTCAATGACCCACATCTGCCGCGAAGGCGGCCGATACCTCGCCCGTGGCGGCGACATAACAGTGACTCGAGCTGCTTGCGTGGAGCACTTATGACTTGTGTTTCTTGAGGGCATGTTTCCCAAGGACTATAAATACCCCCTACATCCACTTGGGCGGGGGATCGGCATTTGGCAATCGAGATCAAACAAAACGAGCTTTTGCAAGGAGAGAGAGAATCCAAGCTTCCAAAGTTCAAGAACACAATCTACGGAGATTCCTCGAGTTTAAGCTTTGACTTATTCTTGAGAAGAGTAGATATCTTACTTTGCTAAGATATTTGCTTAGTTCTTGTTTCCTTTGCGAAGCATCAACTAAACCCGTCGATTCGACGATCGGCTTTCGGTGGTCCACGGATTCGCGTCCCGGCCGCAGGCAAAGTCCACAAAAGCGGGAGATCTACACTTGTAGTGTCTCTTGTTGAGTTTGTGAGAGTTATCTAAAATTTCTTTGTAACGAAAATCAAAGTGTAATTTTCTTAAGTTTTGCAATGGAAGCGACAAAGAAATCAACTTTCGACCCAAACAACCTTCATCCTTTTGGATGATGTTGGGAAAGTTGTAAGGACCACTGATGCAGATGGCGGTCTCCAACTGTAAGCGTCATTGTTGAGGGTGCATCGGTCAAAATGGCTTCGTCCTCTGCACTTTGGCTGGACTCAAATTGTTGAGTTCTCTGAGCCTGAAGTTCCCTCATTTGCTGCATGGTTAATTCCATTTCTATCTTCATTTCAGCTATGAGCTCTTCTCTTTGCTCAGCCAGGACTTCTTGAAGTATTTGGGCTAAGGATTCAGAAGTGATAGTGAGCACTTCTCTGGTTAACCCTATACTTGACATCGTGTCATCAGAGGCAACGGCAGAGCAGGTGTTAGATATTTCATCATCTGAAGGAATTCCTTCATGCATTCTTAAATAATCTCTGCGTCTACCAACTCGCAACTGTAGCTGAGACATTCTTCAAGAAATATCTTCATCAACCCTCCTGTCTGAGGTGAAATCGGGATCAGAATTAATTTTCTCCTTTTCCCTGCCAGTCATGTTGATGGTCACCTCTGGGAACTCATTATCTCGGACGGTAGATAGTCTCCGTGAGGGTATTGTCTTGATAAGCCTCTCACACGTGTAAGGAGGACTTGTTGCTTCAATGACCCTCTTTAGGACATAAGAAATACTCGCACCCCCAGTTTGATAGTCCAACTCATCGGCATGATGACCAGAGTACTCTATCACTTATTGGTGCGATCTGTTATAGCTTTCACCCCCAAGTATAACGTCATCTCCATTCGAGAGACACGTCTTCTTTTGGGACCGTGGATTATACATCTTTGAAAGAACTAGAGTCATATGATAATCGTTCCTCATCACGTTATAAGCCACACGTTTAGAACCACCCCCATGCGGGAATGGAGTCTTAACGGGCTTACGGACCCCCTGAGGAATATTCAAATGAGACGAAATGGAATTTTGCTGAGAGGTGCAGGCTTCCTGGTTTCTTCATGGCACAATGCACGAGCAGTTATATTGATGTGTCTCAATTTGCTTGAAGGCGGTGGGACACTTTTGAGCATTCAGAGACTGTGAACGACTCCCAATCTGCGGAACTCCTTGGGTGTTGATCACCGGATCCAAGTGTTCTTTCATCGGTGTTTTGCCTAGATTTACGTGTAAGGGACCAAGGCAATTTGATAAGTTGGGGTCAATCCCAGACTTCAGTAATGGCATGATGGAAGGAGAGGTGACTGGAACTGGAACGGAGCTTGACAGACGAGGCAAAACATCAGCGTAGGAATCCCTTTGGCCGAGACAGTTGAAAGTGTCTCGGCTGAAATCTCTTCTGGCGCGACAGCTTGGGCTGTCTCGCAGCTGGCGAGACAGTTTGAACTGTCTCACAGTTGGCGTGACAGTTTGAACTGTCGTGCGGCTAGCGAGACAGTTTGAACTGTCTCGCATTTGGCGGAGTGTTGGGTCAATTCTCGTGTGGATTTTAGAATCCAAACTTTGTGGACTTGATTTGACCCCTTGGATGATTTCAAGTCTTGTGCCTTGCGTATAATAGTACGCGCATGAGCGACACGTGCACGATGCTTTTGGGCGCACTTTTTTTCGTCAAATGCATCCTCTTGACGAGAGCCCATTCGCCCTTGGCAGAGGGGTTGATGACTTGCTGTTGAGGTAACTCAATTGCTTAACATCTTCTCGTTTGCAAATCACATACGCCATCCATTGATTCCAAAGCCTTCGCAAGTCGACGAGCCTTCTTTTGGCGCTGTCTTTGATGAGCTCTCTTCGTCAGAGTTGTTGCACTTTGGTGTGTAGAGTCTTCGGCTTTAGGGGATGCCGGAACGATGTTTTGAGGTGAAGCCTCAACAACAATTGGGGGGAAACCTTCACGTTGAGTCTTCCTTTGAGATAAGATCCTTTTGCACTTGGGGGAAGAAGATCTTGATGAAGACGAGGAGAGATATTCCTCGAACTTGGCTTGATCGAACACGTAATCCAAGCCATCGATCATCAACTCATCTTGAACGTTGCCTGGTTGCAACACAATAGCCTCAACATTGAGACTATTGGCTCCCACTGTGGTCGCCAGCGTGTTTCCGTAGAAAGTGGGTTTCCTTACAGTTTCCATTCCAAAACGTTTCGAAAATTAAAACAAGTGAAAGATTACATGCGTAGATCTCTCTATTACAAAGAAAATTATCTCACTCTCTTACAAAACACACACAGAAGTCACTACGTAGCAATCTCCTGTTTGCGTGGGTTCTTTACCTGTGCCGGGGACACGTCAACCGTGGACTACCGAGCAACGCTTCAAATCGACGATGTAGAAAGGTCAAAATCAATGCTTCAATGTTGAAACAAAGATTTAAGCGGGGTTGAGTTTATATTTCGCGAAGGAAATAAGAACTTAAGCAAATATATTAGCCAAGTAAGATATCTACTCTTCCCAAGAATAAGACAAGGCTTAATCTCGAGGGATCTCCAAAGGAAGCTTCAAGAATGCTCTTGATTTGATGAAGAATTCTCTTTAAGGACTCCTCTCTGCTAAGATAGATCTTCCCCTCTCTGTAAAAATGACTCCCCCCTCAATAACACGTGTTAAAGGGGTATTTATAGGCTTTAGAAAGCATAACTGTCTCAAAGAACGCAAACGGTTACTGTTCACCCGAGACAGTTTTTGGTGTCTCGGAGACTGTTCATCCGAGACAGTTTTTGGTGTCTCGTGGTATCGTTTCACCCGACAGCTATCGCTCACTCGTGACAGCTTTATTCTCTAGTTGTCCGTGCAGCTATAACCGCTCGCCAAAGGACCGTTGTAACCGTTATTTCCTCCTTTTAAGGTACGTTTAATGCCCCATTTATGCGCTTAGTGGGCATTTTTCAAGGGTATAATCATCCACTAACATTAATGGGTGTCCCCACGTGTTGAAAAGATCCAATGAGTCCCACAAATAATGATAAAATGCCTAGAAAATATTTCAGACACTTTTGGTGTCTCGGCGATGGCGAGACAGTTTGGACTGTCTCGGCGCTGGCGAGACAGTTTAGACTGTCTCAACCACTGGCGAGATAGTTTAGAATATCTCGTGTTGGCGAGACAGTTTGGACTGCCTCGCGTGGGCGAGACAATTTGGACTGTCTCGACCACTACGAGACAGTTTTGACTATCTTGATTATTTTGATCATAACTCCCTCGTCCGATCTCAAAATGAGGTGATTCAAGATACGTTGGAAAGCTGATGAGGAGAACTACAACGTTTAACTTTTGAGCTTCATTAGATTCGAAATTCATCATGGTCAAAATCTGCAAGATATTTAGTATCTCGGCCTTTTTGTGTCTCAGCCACTGCTGAGACAGTCTGGACCATTTTGGCGATAACTCCCTCGTCCATTCTCCGAATGCGGTGATTAAAAATGCATTGGAAATCTGGAGAAGATATCTACAATGTCCCATTAGCGAGATATGCATGGCATGAGCAAAACACACATGGTGCTATGTTCTTTATGGGCATTCTGCAGCTCCCCAGCAGAGTCGTTTCTTCATTGTTTTGCCGTTCAATTGACTCGTATGCTTCGCCAATTCGATCCTCCTTGGCTTAGATAATGATGTTCACCATCTTTTCTCTAGTATGAAGTAAATTAGAGTTCCATAGGTAATTTTTGATGCCTACACAACTTTCTTACCTTTATCGTTAACTTGGGCCAATAGTGCTCCTAGATACATTGGTAATATAACCGTATATAATATTAGAGGATGCCCTTTAATGGGAACTCCCAACACAGGTGGACATGTCAAGTATTTTTGTATGCTTTCAAAAGCATTTTGACATGCTTCTTACCATTCAAAAGAAACTCCTTTCTTCATTAGTCATGTAAATGGTTGGCACCTGCCAGCTAAATTAGCAATGAAACGCCGAATATATGCAAGTCGCCGTTGAAGACTTTTCAGCTCATGTAAGTTTCGAGGTTGTGGCATCTCAATGATAGCCTTTGTCTTTCCTGGATCAATCTCGATTCCATCTTTATGAAAAACAAACCCCAAAAATTTCCTGATGAGACATCGAACGCACATTTTGTTGGATTCATCTTTAATTGATATTTCCTTAAGCGCTCAAAAACTAAGGAAAGATCTTGTAAATGTTCATTTCTATGCTTTGTCTTTATCACAATGTCATCAACATAACACTCTACCTTATCATGGAGGAGATCAGTAAAAATCTCTGTCATAGCACGTTGGTATGTTGCACCGCATTTTTTAGTTCAAAAGGCATCACTTTATAACAGAAGATACCTTTTGGTGTCCTAAAAATAGTAAATTCTTTATCTTCTGGTGCCATACAAACTTGATTGTACCCTGAATAACCATCCATGAATGATAATACTTCATGGCGTGTAGTAGAGTCTATCAATAACTCTGAGATGGGGAGAGGAAAATCATCTTTTGGACAAGCCTTATTTAAATCACGAAAATCGATACAAACACAGGTTTGTCCATTTTTCTTTTTAACAGGGACTATATTAGCCAACCATATAGGATATTTAACTTCTCTGATAAAGTCAGCAGCAAGAAGTTTATCAATCTCGGCTATTATTTGAGGTAATATTTCTGGACGAAAGCGACGCTGTTGTTGTTTAATAGGTGTAATATCACTTGAAATGGCTAAGCGATGTACAACTACATTTGGATCAAGCTCAGACATCTCCTTGTAACTCCAAGCAAAGACATCCTTGTTCTCAGATAAGAAGCGTTTGTATTCATCTTTTTCCTCTTTGCACATATGAGCACTAATGAATATGGGACGAGGGTCATCACTAGTGCCAAGATTAATTTCCTCTAATTCATCTGTTGTAGCTTGTCCTCCTTCTTCCAATTGGGATGGCCAAAAACTTGATGGGTAATTTTGAGTGGTTACCTTAGTTGCAAGTATACAACTTTTATCAAGTTATAGTATAAAAGATTATCGATCCACGAGGAACGGGAAAGTAGGGAGAGTTTTGCTCAAGTTTTGGTTCTCAAATTATGCGCGACAATTAGGAGTTTATTAAAATAAAACTAAAATGATAAAATGGTGAAAGTGGATGTGGAGAGATAAGAGAGGGTGGATGTGGATTATGTGCAAAGGAGGAGAAAATAAAGTTGAGAGTGTGGTTGTGGTTATATGCACATAATAACAAAACTAGGTTTGAGATTATATGCACATGGAGGGAATATGAGATTGAGAAAATAAGTGCAAAATAAAAGAAAACAAGATTGAGAGAGAGGAGAGGAAAATCAAAATCAAGAATAAAGGAAAAAACAAACAAATGAAAATAAGGATAAGTGCAAAATCAAGAAGGTAAAGTATGGAGGATTAATTAAAGATATGAGGAATCTAGAGTAGATCCACTTAGCTTATCTCAATCTCATGAAAATGAGTTGGATTTGTTAGCTAGTTTCAAACAATCTCTAGGATCCCACAAGTATTGGCTCCACACTTAGAAAAGGATAATTCCCTAGAGGGTTCTAGCCTCAAGGTGAATTAAAGGAAAGGAAAATCTATTCTAGAAAGTAAATACAAGAATTAAATACATTGCATGAAAGTAAATTGCAAGGAATTAAATTGCATGAAAGTAAATTGCATGAAAGTAAATCTATTCTACAAACAAGAAAATAAAGAAGAAAATGAAAAGAAATAAAATAGAAACCAACAACTCCTCGATCTTAATCTAATCCTCCTTTTGGTCCTTGGATTAGAAGAAGAGAAAGGAAATTGAAGGGTGAAACATTTCATTTATTGTGTAACAAAAGTTACAATTTTGGAAGGTCTCCTCAATTAAGAGTGACCCTCCTCTCCAAATGGAGTTTTACAAAATATTTCACACTCAAAACACTCACCTTCACCCCTATTTATAGCCCAACGGAGTTGATGTGAACCATTGGATCAAACCTAGCCAAAAGGAAGAGAAATCCACCATTAACTGAATTGTTGGGAACCGATCGGTTGGTCGATCGGTTAGCCAACCTTAATAACCGGTTGGTCAACCGATTGGTTCCCAACCTAATTTGTCTTTTCTTGATTTTTCTTCACGAATTTCTCTTGGATCAATTTGGTATCTTGGGCCTTGGTTTGTCTTCGATTTGGGCTTCAAATATTGGTAGAAATTCAGAGAATTTGAGTCATTTGGGCTTTTATTCATTATTTCTTTATTAGCCTCGCAAAATAAGATAAAAATGATTATTAGTAATATCGTTATTCATATAACATAGGTAATAAGGGTATAAAATGTAATTAAAATGTGATAATCAAATACCCCCACACCTAAGCTTTTGCTAGTCCTCTAGCAAAGAAAATAAAAAGAAAACCTAACTCACTTTCAAGCAGAATCATGGTTGTATTTAGCGATACAACAAGCCTTTAAACCCCTAGGTTACCCTAGTGGACGAAGTTGTAGTCTCGTGAGGGTTTGCGTGAATATACCCACAAAATTCAGTCAATTTGCCAATTTAAAGAAGTTAATAAAATAATTAATTCATTTGATATCTTCAAACATTCCAATTGAAGTTGGTTAATACTCAAGAAAACGTTTTATCATAACTCCAATGTAATTTTCTTAAGAAAGTCCTTCCATTATAGTTATACAAAACTAAGTTTAACTCAAAAATTTAATTTAAAAGTTTTGAAAAGGACATGCTAACCCTTTGTTTTAAACAAACTTCAAGTCTTTTAATCCATTTTATTTTTCAAGAACATATACAAATATAACTATATACAAAAACATGGTTAGTATGATTTTTCTTTTTCTTTTTTTTTTTTACTCTTTATTCCTTGGTGGTTTTGTTCTTTTAATCGGCTTTCTAAGTGACCATTTAGCGAAGTTTTGGGCCAATGAATCCCAACCCAATTGGGCTTAGGTCATTAAGCATAGAAATACTCCTCTGCTTAATTACTCACCAACTTAGACTTAGTAAAATAGAACCACCAATAATTTTAAGAGAAATTTTTCTTCTATTTATTAAGTTAGTATATATGTGTGTATATGTATATATATTCTGAACAATATTTGATCAAGACAACTTGAAAAATTATTTTCAACTCTAAGTTAGGCATGCAAAATTTCATTACTTTAATTAAAAATCTAAGTTACAACTTAAGTAAAGTATATTACTTTGAAAATCATTTCTTAAGAAATTTATTTGGAGTTATCATAAAAGGTAAACTTGAGTATAGAACCAACTAAGGATTAGAAGACTTAAATTCTATCAAATTGATCAATTATTAATCAACTCTATTAAGTTGGCAAGTGACTCTTTTTTTTATTTATTTATGAAATGACATAAAAAGAAAGAAAATGGTAAGAAGAGGAAAAATGACTAAGATAAAGAGCAAAATGACTAATTCCCACCCCACCCCCACACCTAAACTTTGCATTGTCCTCAATGCAAATTCTATTATGCACAAAGTAAAACAGATAAGCATGGAAGCACTTACATTTGTTCTACGACTTCAACAATGATAAAAGTCCAGAATTACCTTTGGTATGAGAAGGTGGAGTCAAAAATTTATTCTCTCCTTTTTTTTTTTTTGAAAAGAACAAGAAACTCTCACATGAGAGAAGAATAAATTCTTTTATTATTATTGTGGGACAAAAATTAAAATGTAGAATAAAAGATAAAACATGAGAAGCTCATATTCTACATTAAATCCTACCTTATTGTCGAAAATTCTACCCCAAATTTAAAGAATTTCAAGATGATATAATCAATGATGTTCTCAAATTCTAAAATTCCATGGTTTGCAATGTGTTTTGTAGCAAATTAAGGTAGGTCTTATTGGTGTTATGCATTTTGAACTTAGATTTTTGATTAATGAAAATTTGACATTTTGGTTGCTCTTCCAAAAATCTAAGCTCATCGAAAAGAGTTCTTCAATGTTGCATTCAAGAGGCATGTATTCAACACAGCTTCCTCATTTTGAAAAATAAAACCCGAATTTTTAGGATTTCCAGCCTCATGAAAGATTTCAAAACTAATGTCGATTCATTCTCTACTGTTAAACTTTCTTGGATGTAATTGATTTCAAAGGTCGCTATCAATATTATTTCCTCGATTGAAAATATTAAGTCAAGAATGATTCCCAAAAGATGCCTTCATGTGACCAGTTCTACAGCTTGATGAGAGCATTAGAAGTGGCTAAGAACGGTCTTCCTAAGATCACGGGTATCGTCCTTTGGGATTGGAAACGGTTGTGTTTCCGTGACTACTAAATCAACAGAAAAATGAAGTCTCCAACCTTTATCAATACATCTGTTATTTCACCCATAGGGACCTTAACAGATCTATCACTAATCAAGTGTGCATCTAGTTGGCTTGAGTTCCCCGACACCTAGTTGTTGGTAGATCGAATACTAAGCAAGTTGACATCGCCCCTAAGTCTAAAAGCTTTATCGATATGAGTATTACCAATGATACATGGGATGGTAGGACAACCCGATCCTTATGTTTCAATGGTACGACTTTGAGAGGACTTCACCGATATTGGCGGCAAGAAAGACTTTCTTTGGAAATTTATTTGCCTCTTTTGGTACATAATTCCTTTAAAAATTTGGCATAAGAAGGAATTTGTTCAATGACATCTAAAGAGGAATGTTGACCTTAACCGCTTGAAAGTCTCTAGAATTTTCTCCTTCTCGAGAGGAGTGCTTCCTAGGCCCGAGTCTATCCTGCAAGGAGCAACCGGTTTAAATTGATTAGACTTTGGTTCTGTTCGTGTTCGGGTCATCGAAGGGTGTGATTTAAGGAGAGAGAATTTGTTCGGTTCGTGGGTTTCACTTAGAGGCATTCTAACCCGATTATCGACTGCTCATTCTCGACCGTAGTGAATGGATTGCATTCACTTCACTGGTAGGTTGAACTTGATCCCGTGTCCTTCGGGTTGGGCACGGGTTGACTCGAAAAGTTCCTTTCTCTCTCTCACTCATGGCATTAGCTAGTTGACCAAGTTGGGTTTCTAACCTAGCTATGGCTTGAGTGTTGGAGGTGAGGATTTGCCCTGCTGATTGCATGAAGGAATTCAACGTGTTTGATGTTTGAGTCAATAAGTTCGTGGTCCGTGTAGAGGTTTTAATCAAAGTATCTAGACCCTTTTCCGTAACATTAAGACGCTTATCATGATCCGCAATTTGAGGAGTGTGATTTGCGATTGGTGATGAGGAGACTGATTTTGAAATGACGATTTGGTTGTTGAAAATTGAGAGGAACCAGATGCCCTAGAGAATTGTTGGGTTGAAGAGGGAGTGAAATTTTGATTTCTGAGTAGTTTCCTGGTTCCATGCAAAATTTGATGATTTCTCCAACCCGATTGTAGGTTGGAGAAAATGGATCATTCACCGGACGAAATGCAAATTTATCCGACCTAGTGGTCGATCGGATCCTAAAAGAGGACATTCCTCCAAACATGAGATGGAGACAGACAGCTATGACAACCTCGAGGTAGAAACTTGGTTGATTTGAGCCGAGCTCGCTCTTTGACTTCTAAAGCTTCTAACCCACGCATGATAGTCGCCATCTTTGCTTCGAGGCTATGTTCGCTTTCTAAAGACAAACCATCGGTTTTGGGTTGGGAACCGATGAAACACGGTCATCACAATGTTCCCACTGCATGGTTTTCTGATAAACTCTAAAAAGTCCCAAGCTTCATCGGCATTTTTCTTCATGAAATCCCCTTGACACATTGATTCTAAGGAAGTTTTGAAGAATAATCCAATCCTTCATAAATGATTTGGCATAATCGCCACTTTTCAAGACCATGGTGAGGACATTGATAAGAAGATCTTTGAATTTGTCAAAATACTTCCAAAAAGGTTCTCCCGACAATTTTAAAATTTTGAATGTCGTTTCTAAGCTTGATTGTTTTGTGGATAGGAAAGAATTTTTCAAAAACTGCTACAAATTCACCCCAAGTTGAGATGGAATCAGGGCAAGCTATACAACCATTTTTGGCTTTGTCCTTAAGGGCAAATGGAATAAATCGAGTTTGATCGCATCTTCGCTAAGTCCCTCATCTTAATCATGAGGCAAACTTCTTCAAATTCGAGATAAAGATGTATGCGCTTCGGTTTCGCTCCTAAGAATTTGGGAAGCATGTTTATGAAATGCGGTCAAGTTCAAAATTGGTTCCATTTACCTCGGGAGTTTTATGCAAGAGGGGATTGCATTTCTAGTGGGGTAACAAACATCTTGAAGAACAGTGGGTTGGTATTAGCCATTTCGCTTGGTTCAAGAGATGAATCAAAACTAATTAAACGATTAGTATTATCCCTAACCCAAGTTTGCATACACCACAATCAAAATTTTTTTTTTTTATTTGAAAAAAAGAAAAAGTTAAGAAGATGAGAAAAACTAACTAAAAATAAATCAAGGCAATCACTTTTCAATCACCCTAACTCTAGGGTTAAGCCTAAACTTGACTTAGACCAGCTCCTAACCAAGAATTCCCTTAATGAAAAGATCAAAGTTTACTTGGGTAATTAGCCAGGTAAGGATAGTACTAGAGGGAGATCAAAGATCAATTAAGTACCTCTTTCCTTTGGAGCTTTACGCAACCCCTAAACCTTGCCTTAGACACCAATTAATCCAAATAAACTTGGACCGGTTCACTTAAGAAATTATTGTTCCTTAATGAGCTCAATCCTTAGGGGCCAACGCCTAATCAATTTTAAGAGGCTTGGTATGTGTAGTGAGGAATTAGTGATTTTGGGCTAAGAAAAGGGTGATGAAATCCCTCACCTTATCTTGATTAATGGGTTTTGCCCTTAAGATATTTTCAAGTGTGTGCCAAATCAAGATGCTCAAATCACTTGGTGAATTCCTACTATTATATGAAATGCAACCCTAAGAATTAAAAGCAACTAAAAAGGATGCAAAAACAAAAATCTTTTTATTTTTTATTATGGTCGACAATAAAAAATGAAGTTTATTAGGTCGACAAGGAAAAAAATCCTTTTATTTTTTATTTTTATATATATTTTTATCCTAATTGTCTCTAATGTATATGAACTATCTAAAGGGTGGAATTGAAAATACTAGATGGAGAAGTTACCCACGCAAAAGCAATGCAAAGCCTCGTTGGAGGCAATTCTTCAATCTTGAATCTTCAACTCTTGATCTTCAAGCTCCAAGTTCCTACACAAAAGAAAACACACAAAATAAAAATCAAACTTAATGAAAATCCTACTTATGCACCGTCCCCGGCAACGGCGCCAAAAACTTGATGGGAAATAAATGATTACCTCCTAAGTTGCAAGTATACAACCTTGATCAAGTTATAGTATATAAGATTATCGATCCCACGAGGAACGGGAAGTAGGAAGAGTTTTGCTCAAGTTTTGGTTCTCAAATTATGCGCGTGACAATTAGGAGTTATTCAAATAAAATGAAAGTAAGAAAATGGTGAAAGTGGATGTGGAGAGACAAGAGAGAGTGGATGTGGATTATGTGCAAAAGAGGAGAAAATGAAGTTGAGAATGTGATTGGTTATATGCACATAATAACAAAACTAGGTTTGAGATTATATGCACATGGAGGGAATATGAGATTGAGAGAGAAGTAAAAATCAATGAAATCAAGAATAAAGGAAAATAACAAACAAATGAAAAAACAAGGATAAGAGGAAAATAAAGAAGGTAAAGTATGGAGGATTAATTAAAGATATGAGGAATCTAGAGTAGATCCACTTAGCTTATGTCAATCTCATGAAAATGAGTTGGATTTGTTAGCTAGTTTCAAACAATCTCTAGGGATCCCACAAGTATTGGCTCCACACTTAGAAAAGGGTAATTCCCAAGAGGGTTCTAGCCTCAAGGTGAATTAAAGAAAAGAAAAATCTATCCTAGAAAGGAAATACAAGAATTAAATACATTGCATAAAAGTAAATTGCATGAAAGTAAATTGCATGAAATTAAATTGCATGAAAGTAAATCTAAGCTACAAAGCAATAAATGAACAAGGAAGAAAATGAAAAGAAATAAAATAGAAACCAACAACTCGATCTTAATCTAATCCTCCTTTTGGTCCTTGGATTAGAAGAAGAGAAAGGAAATTGAAGGGGTGAAAATTTCATTTATTGTGTAACAAAAGTTACAATTTTGGAAGGTCTCCTCAATTAAGAGTAACCCTCCTCTCCAAATGGAGTTTTTACAAAATATTTCACACTCAAAACACTCAGCCTTCACCCCTATTTATAGCCCAACGGAGTTGATGTGAACCATTGGATCAAACCTAGCCAAAAAGAAAGAGAAATCCACCATTAATCTGGAATCTGTTGGGAACCGATCGGTTGGCCGATCGGTTAGCCAACCGGTTAGCCAACCGGTTGGAAAATGAAAAAGAAATAAAATAGAAACCAACAACTCCTGATCTTAATCTAATCCTCCTTTTGGTCCTTGGATTAGAAGAAGAGAAAGGAAATTGAAGGGGTGAAACATTTCATTTATTGTGTAACAAAAGTTACAATTTTGGAAGGTCTCCTCAATTAAGAGTGACCCTCCTCTCCAAATGAAGTTTTTATAAAATATTTCACACTCAAAACACTCAGCCTTCACCCCTATTTATAGCCCAACGGAGTTGATGTGAACCATTGGATCAAACCTAGCCAAAAAGGAAGAGAAATCCACCATTAACTGAATTGTTGGGAACCGACGGTTGGTCGATCGGTTAGCCAACCGGTTAGCCAACCGGTTGGTCAACCGATTGGTTCCCAACCGAATTTGTCTTTTCTTGATTTTTCTTCACGAATTTCTCTTGGATCAATTTGGTATCTTGGGCCTTGGTTTGTCTTCGATTTGGGCTTCAAATATTGGTAGAAATTCGAGAATTTGAGTCATTTGGCTTTTATTCATTATTTCTTTATTAGCCGCAAAATAAGATAAAAATGATTATTAGTAATATCGTTATTCATATAACATAGGTAATAAGGGTATAAAAATGTAATTAAAATGTGATAATCAATGGGGCTGGCTGCAAATCCACAAGTTCTTGAGATGATGTCATGTAGACTTCATATCCCAAACTTTTCTTTATAGATGATAGTCTTTTGACATGGTAAAGAGAATCTCTCTGTTCTTGACTAAGCATTTTATCAAAAGATGCAAGGGAACCTTCGCTATTAATCAAATCTGAAGTTAATTAAGATCCAGATCTCCTTCCAATTCCCCTCCTGCTTCGGTTGATCCCGCCGGCTCATCCCGAAGCAAGAAAATGGCGTTGGAGCACCTCAGCCCATTGCATGATGATCGAGGCAAAATTCCGATTAAGGAATGTTTGGGCCTGTTGAGGAAATCCCGGGTCACTCCCAGTGTAGGGGGTCGCACCCACCTCAACCATGACAGGAAGACTCCTGCAGTTGCTCGCACCGGGCTACGGATTGAAGTTCAAGAGCCCGTCGAAAAGTCACACTCGCGAAGGCGTACGTCGCGGTGAGTGACTTTTGAAAATCCTGATAAGGCAGTTCATCCTCAGAAGGAGACGTTTTCATCTGACGACGAGGACGTTATACCTAAGAAGTCGTGCCAGCACACAATGGATTGCTCTAGCATCCATACCGATGAGTTGTACTATCGTGCTGGGGGTACGAGTAGATCTCAAAAAGAAGCTCCCCATACTTGAACACGCATTGTCCATGTTCTAAACTGATCAGGGCGGTGTTGTCGGAATGCAGCTACACCAAGACGGCTCCAGAGAAGGTGTCGGTCTTTGATAGGCTCGGCACTAAAATGCCAAAACCCAGGTCAAGGCGCTTTCGCGGAAGAAGATCGGTGTCTCAAGGTGATGATCTGCCAAAAGTCACCATTAATATGACCAGCAGAGGGACGTCGTCACGTGCTATTACTGGGTCATCGCAACGAATGACTCGATTGCGGTTCGGGACTATCAGGCAACCAAATTATCACAAAGTGCAGAGGGGATTACCCTCAGATGATGAAGTGTCGGACCGGTTCGCTATTGCTCCGATGATAACGATTTCCAATACGTACAACCTCGAGGCATTCATAATCGCGTAATAAGTGGCCAAGATGCTTGAAGAGGCTATGGCCAAGCAAAAGGATAATTTCAAGTTCGAGATGGAAATGGCCATGCAGCAAATGAGAGAGATGCATGACCAGCAAATCCAAGCACTAATGAATCGCCATGGTGAATCGAGTCGTCGCAATAATGTTAACCAAGTAGATAGCGACACAGACAGGGATGAAGACCGAACGCCGATAATCCCCTTAATGAACAGAACGCTAGTGGTAACACCATCGTCCCTCCTCAAAATCACCCGAACGGAGACGTAAGTGAGAATGAGAAGATAAAGGATCTCGAGAGTAAGATCAACACTTTGATTTCCGCCCAAGAGGTAAAGAAGACGGGTATACCATGTCCGTATCCAAGGGAGTGGGAATCAATCCCATAACCGGTGAAGTTTAACCTAATAAACTTTATGCCGTTTGACGGGAAGGGTTCACCCACTCAGCACTTGATCTATTTCAAATCTCACCTGGGGGTTATTTCCGATAATGAGCCCTTGATGGTTCGGTCATTCGTTGGCACTCTTCGAGGAGCTGCCTTCGATTGGTACCGCCGTCTCAAACAGGGAGCGTTAACAACTGGGACGACATGGAGACCATGTTCCTCGCTAATTTCTTTGATGACGATACCAGATATCCATCGGGATGTTGTTAGATGAAAAGCAGAAAGACGGAGAAACTGTGGATAGCTTCATCAAACTGTTCCGAAACAAGGCAATAAATTGCCGGGACCCGATAACTGAGGAGTTCATTCTACAGACTTGCCACAACAACCTTTCGTTGGACGTGCTGGAAGCAATGGGAACGGCACCATCCAAGACATGGAGAGACTTGAAGGTGCGCGGGGAGCAAGCCGAGCGATTCCTTAAGAGGAAAAAGGCAGAAAGAGGCCAGCGAACGGTAAATGCTCACCAAACGTTCTAGCTACAGCCTCAGCAACAACCGCAACGGCGAGCGCCACAGCAATCGTAGCCCCAATGGCAGCAACGACCTCAAAAATAGAAGTCGTCAGAACCAAGGGTCCTCAAAGTCTATTCTTTCAAGGAAGACGAGGTTCCCGGTATTTTCAAATACCTCCTAGAGAACAATAAGATCCAGCTGCCACCAATCATGAACCAGAAGAGGCAAATAAGGTCACAGATCCGAGGTACTGCGCATTCCACAGAGCAGTTCACCATCCAACCAAGTCGCGCTACCATCTCAAGGATAAGATCCAGGCCTTGATCGATGTAGGGGTCATTACCCCAAAGCCGTCCAAAGAAAAAGAGTAAGTTTAAACCCAAATGGGAAGGACCGTTTGTGATGGACACACCCTATTCAAACGGTCCATATCGTCTAAATGGCGATAGGCAATTAATACCGATAAATGGGAAGTTCCTGAAAAAGTACTATCCCTAGTACATTCGGAATAACCCATTTTTGACGGGAAGTTTCTCGAGAATTATTTCACCCATTGTCCTCGAGAATAACCCTAAATTTATCCTCCACCGTAAAATTCCTCACCGATCAAACTCATTGACGGTGAGTCAAAAAGAAAATCTTTCTGGTCCAATCCACCAGCAAATTCCCCTCTTGATTCCTTCCACAAACAAGATGTCCACTTTCAATGTTAAGATCCCCTTGTGATAAACAGAAGGGCTCCATCTTTTCCTCTTCGGTCACGCCTTCCCATGGTTAGGGCTAAAATTAGAATTTCATCTCGATAAACGAGAAAATCATTCCCAGATCAGGTAACGAACCCTATAAAAGTGAAAGTTACCTGAATCTTTTCGATTCTCGGAGTGGAGATCCCACTCTTAGTTTCTTTCTTCCTAGAGATAGAATATAAAATTCTTCCTCTCCAGGAGCAAGAGATAGGATATAAAATCTTTCCTCTCTTGTTTCGGGTTCATCTTTACCCTAAAAAGAAGATCTGGAGACAGGATATAAAATCCTTCCTCTCCACCGTTGATAAGCAGAATATAAAATTCTTCCTTTCCCACATCGATTTCATCTTTCGATAGTCGGTTTAGTCTTTTAACCGATTGAAAAAGACACCAAGATTCATCTTGGAGAATTTTATCTCAAATCCTAAGTAGGGATAAGTCTACGCCTAACACGTGTCGCCGGTTTAGTCTTTTATCCGATTAAAAAAGACACCAGAATTCAAGTCTGGGGAATTTTATCCCGACGCCTAAGTAGGGATAAGTCTATTTAACAGCGCTAGCGGGCTTAGTCTTTTAACCGATTGAAGAAGACACCACAGTTCAAGTCTGGTGAATTTTATCCCGAAGTCTAAGTAGGGATAAGTCTACGCCTAACAGGCGTTGCCGGTTTAGTCTTTTAACCGATTGAAGAAGACACCAGAGTTCAAGTCTGGGGAATTTTATCCCGAAGCCTAAGTAGGGATAAGCCTGCATTTAATACGTGCAACCGGGTAGTCTATTCCCATAAAAAAGACGAAGCCTATGTATTCAACATCATAGCACCAAGTCTAAAAGAGTTTTATTCGCTTAGCATAACATCACGTGCGGAACGGGTATAGATAATCCGCGTGCTAGTCCGATTCAAACGGTAATCGGTAAAGGCTCGTCAAATCCGTTGAGGGCTGGGGGTTGGCCAATAACCCTAAAGCCAATGCTTAACACGCGTCACCGGTTAGTCTCTTGCCCGTAAAAGATGACAAAGTCTATGTATTCAACATCATAGCATTAAGCCTAAAAGAGTTTCATTCTTTTAGCACAACGTCACGTGCGGAACGGGTATAGATAATCCGCGTGCTAGCCCGATTCAAACGGTAATCGGTAAAGGCTCATCAAACTGCTGATGGTCGAGGATTTGCCAAAAATTCCATGAGTATTGTGGTTGATTATTTCAAATGAGAAATCGCAATAAACAGCGATAAAAAGAGGATAGAAATTTATTCAACCAATGAAAAGTCAAGTCTTTCAACGAGGAAATTATAGTTATTCAAACGGCAAAAGATTTGTTGTGGTAAGCTTGTTGGAGCTTATTCTGCAACTCAGCCTTGAAGTACTCCTTGCTGGCGTTCAATGTTTTCGAAGCTTCCTCCTCAACTTCAGCAGCTTTTATTCCGAGAGCTCCAATTTCTTGGATATGATGGTTAAGCACTACCTCCTTCGCTGACAAGGTCATCACCAGCCAGGGCTATCACCCATCAAGGGTCAATTTTCATCCGATTCGGTTTGTTCGGGCCTCAATCCTACTCCAAAAAGGTATATGAGTATAAACTATTTCCTATTTTACCGAGAAGTTCCTAGAGAATATATATTCTTAAGGATAACTCGACAACCTCCGAACGGGTATATGAGGATAAACTAATTCCTAAAACTCTAGTAAACGTACGAGTATAAACTGTGTTGACACCGGTCAACGCGTCGCAGTGGAAAATCGCCGATTGAGGGTTGAATTTCAAGAAAAAATTTTCGACGCTGGTCAACGCGTCGTAATGGAGAATTCACCGATTAAAAGGATGAATCTCAAGAAAATTCCTCCCGTTGTGGTCGGTTCTACAACAAGTATCACAATAGAGAATTCACCGATTAAAGGATGAACCCTCAATCTCCTCCCACTGTGGTTAATCCTACGACAAGTGACGCAATGGAGAATTCGCCGATTAGAGGATAAGTCTCAAGGAATTGGATAGTCAGTTCGACGATAACTCACCAACACGAGCTAAAGTAAAAACTTCATTCATCACTTGTGTCAAGATTTTGACAAATGTCGACAATAAATGTAGCATCATGATACTTTCACCATCCTACAAAGTACTGGATAGTCCGAAATTATTAGAGAAGTCAAGATTCGAAGCCATTTTCAGGTCTTGTTATACCGACTGAAGGTTTGGGCCTATCATATCCAAAGTATTTTGACTTTTTCTATAAAAGAGCGAGACTGAAATACTTAGGAGGGGGTATCTGTAGGCGTTAAAAATTACCTATAAGTCCCCGAAAGAGACTCGTGACGATGAGTTGATGATCGATGAACCATCGACGACACAACAAGTGACCGCGACGCAAACGCATAAAGCGAGTCGACGAGGCGTCTAAGTCAGCAAAGTGAGTCAACAAGACACCTAAGTCAGTGAAACAAGTCCCAAAACAAACCATCGGACCCATAAAAGAGTGGAGAAAAGCCACGTGGAGGCTCGGCCAAAATCGAGACACCAAATGGTGTCTCGGCCAAATGCTAAGACTCCAAATGGTGTCTCGGCTGGGCCGAGACACCAAATGGTGTCTCGCCAAATGCTAAGATTAAATGGTGTTCTACCGGGCCGAGACACCAAATGGTGTCTTGGCTTTTCCGAGACACCTAGGCTTATTGGGCCTTTTTACACAGTTCTGACCCACGACCGCTTTGTGAGGCTATAAATAAGAGGGAGGGGGTTCATTTGTAGGGGATCTAAATTTTTGGAGAAGCCGAAGCTCTGCCGAATTGAATTCTAACTTCAGATCTAAACTTGGGAGAAAGGGAGGCTCTTCGACGACCATCTTCTTCGACAACCAGATCTAGATCTCGGCGAACCCTTCGGACTATCATCCTCCTTCGTGAGATAATCCCCTTAGCAAGTTCGAGAGATCGGATCTCAGATCTACACGTGTTCCTCCAGATCAAAACTTTGCTTTTGATCCCGAGAAGAGCTTTGATTTTGCTTGGTCGATTTCATTCGCTTGGGCTATTATTTCCTTCGTGAAATAACCCCTTTTTACCGTGTAGATCTTTCATCGGATTGGATCACGCGGCGGTCCACGGATAAACCCCGGCACCGACAAAGAACCCACACAAGCAAGGATCGATAAACGAGATCTGCGTTTGTTCAAGAAAGTTGTAATTTTTATTTTTTCGATTTTCATTGTAACGGGTCTTATAAAAAAGACTTAGTTTTATTTTTTTTTTGAATTCGTTTGTAATCGCATAAATCTTTAATGAGTTCACAATCAATGAGAATCGAAGAAATAACTTTCGAGGCGAACAATAGTCATCAGGAAATTGCATTGCGGTGACAAATGCCTTTCACAAATCAGAAGACAAACACAAAGCATCATACACACTAAGAAGGGATGGTATTTTCTTTAGATGTGCAAGTACATTGTATTTGACAGTCTCAGAAGGACTTGCCACATTTGGGGTTACATTATCATAAAGTGGAGCTTTTTCCTTTCAAGGTATTATGTACTCAACAGGAGGAGAACGGATCTCTTTTGTTTGAATTCCAGAGCGAGTGGTGATATTAGCCTCAGAAGTTTCTTCTGGAAAGCATAATGGTCCATCATCTCCTTCCACAACTCCGACAATATTACAATGCAAATCATTTGCCCAAGGGGTATTATTATCCACCACTCGAGGCTTGTTAGTGTAGAGTTCATGAGAAAATCTTGCAATAAATCCTTCAATTTCCTCCTTTGGCATCACTTTACTAAGTATTTTGTATTTAGGAGTTCTTTTCTTTTTGGGATGAGAAGGTCGAGACGCCTCCGTTGATATAGGGTTGTTCCTCGCAGCTTTGACCCTTTCTTTGAAAGCTTGTCTCTTTTTTTATTTCTTGCTGACATAAGGTCTGCCTTCTCGGTTGTTGAGTTATTCAGGTTTTGACATCGAAACTTCATCGTCTGTTGTAGGCAGTAGGATTTCTGATAAGGTTGCCCCTTGCCTTGGTGTTAAAACTGGCATTGCCCTACTAGATTTTGTTTCCTCAGTAAATAGATGCTTCTTCAAGTAGGATGGTGGAGATTGTTTTACTGAACATGTGATGATAGGAAATGGCGTTGGAGTTCTACTTTTCCTCTTTATTATAGTTGGTGGAGTTGAAGGGGACATCAATTCTTTCATATGGATTACATGATGTGGCACCTTTGAGGGAGTCACTAGTGATGATGAATCCTCCATAGGGCGATATGATGGTGGTATATAAGGAACTGCATAAGACGACAATGTTAGAGTGTCCATGCACTCAGGCAAAGCTTCTTCATGTGCTTGACTAATAGACACCATATTGACAGATTGTCTTCCTTTCTTAAAATTTTTAAGCAATGTAGGATCAATGGTTTCATCATCAATTATTTCTTAAACTTTATCTTTAAAGACAAAATATTCTTTCAAAGTGTGTCCTGGCATGCGATGATACTTGCAATATCGTCCGTCATCGTGACTCTTAGTATTTTCATTTACCTGGCGAGGTTCAGGTAAGTGTACAAGCTTCATCTAGGTCAATCCCTTAAAGAGATCCTCAACTACTTCTTTGGGAAAGGAGTACTCCCTTTCAAGTCTATCTTTCAGACTTCTCGGCTTCCCAACACCATTAAACTTTAAATTCTTTGACTGGACATTGGCTTCATTTGGTCTTATTTTTATATATTGTGTTACCAAAGATGTCTCCATCACATGCTTACCCTTATCACGGGTACGATCTCTCTTTTCTTTGTCTAGCCCATGTTCAAAGAATTTATGATTCCCTCTATCTGAGCGACGATTCAACTAATTGAGATAATTTTCTATATTAGTTGATTTAGATGCCAACTCTTCAAAAGTCATAGGCCGTACCCCTTGAAGGTGAACTACCATTTCTGGTTGAAGATTGTTCATGCACATCCTTACAGCGTCTGGTTTCATGATTGGCTGAGGGCAATGGAGACTCAAGTTTCTCCATCTGTTAATAAAATCAGATGCCCTCTCATTATGGACTTGCTCTGTCCTAGTTAATTCAGTGATGCCCACAATCCTTTGAGTATTATAGAAGCGCAAGAAGGCTTGCATCCGCCCCAATTTCTTATTGATCCAGGCAGAAGCTTGCTATACCAAGTGAATGCAGGACCTGAAAGTGTTTGAACAAACTGTCTTAATAAGAGAGCCCCATTGTGAGCGGTATCTTGGCATGCCGCTAGAAAGTGAGCAATGTGCTCATGTGGTGAGCCATTTCCATTGAATTTGGCGAATTGAGGTTGTCGGTAATTTACAGGGAAGGGAATCATGTCAATCTCAGCAGGATAGGGCTTTGTATAGCCTGGTCTCATTGCATACTGATTTTGCATTAACTGTGCCCTGACCCCTTCAGTTATGAGTCTTTGCACTGTATCAAGTAAAACTGCAGTTGAGTGATGCTAAAAATTTGAAGCATTATTCTGAGCAGAAGGGTTTGAAAAAGTTTGTGCACTCAGTTGAGCAATTTCTTCTTCTTTCTGTTGGAGATCCCTTTGAAGTTGCACCAATTTATCATCAAGTGACATTTCATCAGTTGTTAAAACTTGTTCTGCGCCTAATAAATTAGGTTCATATTCTTTCTCTACACTAACAGTGGTATCATTAGAGTGAGAATAAGAATAAGAAGAAGTAGATGATTTATTATCATTATTTTCAACTTTAAGAGATACAGACCGTGACCAACCGTGACCTTGACTGACTTCTTGTCACAGGTCAATGATTTGGTATAATAGTACGCCTCCTTTTAAAGTACATATCTTCATCATCAGTCACACTAACAGGCATGACATTCATGACATGATTGGGAGGAGGATTATTTAAATCGGGCACTGTGATGATGTCACATAAATGCTCACGTAACCAATGGACTCGCCTTCTATCTTCAGGGGAAGATCATGGCCTGCCCTATCTTGTAAGAGCAGTCGATACTCCCTAGCCAATCGTCAGAAATACTACACGCCGCCCGGGCCAATGCTGGTTCATATTGATGAGTTGGTTGTTGATAATACCGATGTTGATGGTGGGTGCTTTCATATGATTTATAAAGAGGAGTGTCTTGCCTTTCATTTCTTTGAGGCATGACACGCTACATATGATGTCCGAAGATGTATTGTCCTCCAGTCTCATGATGAGTTGGTTCTACAGAATGATTGTTTGGTGTAAAAATCTCCTCTCGGATTTGTATTGTTTGAACTGCTTGTTTACAAATCAAGAATTGGCTTTTTACAACAGAAGCGAAGGGATTGCCCTTCTTGTTTAACGTGGGTTCGTCAATAGCGATAGGATGCCTCCCCCGATGCTCGAATCGAGTTTGCTTCCCTTGGACGATCCGATCGACGTTGCGGTCGAGCTTCGGTACACAATAGAAGCTCCGGCGCGGTTGAGTTCGGTTCTACCCGAGCTTGCTTGGATAGGGCTACGATGCAAGAGTTTGCAAAGAGCTCAAGAGCTCTTAAAAGGTCAAGTCCTAAAGAAGGCTAAGACCAGCGCTCAGCCTTGAGAGCCTTAGAAAGATAGCAAGCCTCCTAAAAATGCCCCCTCTCATGTGGAGATGGTGGCTTATAAATAGCAAGGAGAGGCATGGCCACTTCCTTGATTTGTGGGATATGGCCATGCCCAGCCTGAGGAGAGCCATACTCTATGGTGCTATCCCTTTGACTTGTGGGATGTGACCACTAATGGGTGAGGAGCACCATGCCCTCTCGTGGAATGTGACCACTATGGGATGTGACATCTCCCATGCTTCAAGTGGGCGGTCTTGGGAAGCTCATGGGCGAAGCTTGCCTTATGCAGCGAAGCCTGCAACATGGACGAGTCAGCGACCCTACAGCAAGCTTGATCTTTGGCGGCTCGCATGCGTGAACCAAGGGTCCGGCAGCGAAGCCAGCCTTCAGCAAGCCTAAGTAGCGAGCCGTATGGATGGCGAAGCTCGAGCATTGGTGGCGATCCCGAACTACAAGCAGGCAAGCTCAAGCACAAGTTCTGGGCGAAGCTCCAGCCTACACAGCTCTTGGTCTTCGTGCAAGACTAGATCATACAGCGAAGCTTGGTTCAGCGAAGCTTGGTTCAGCGAAGCTTGGCCTTCAGCGAACTCATGCCTTCAGCGAAGCTTGATCTTCAACCCTTCAGCGAAGCTAGGGCGAAGCTTGCCCTGGCAGACGAAGCTTCAAGCACGCAGCGAAGCCTGTGTCTTCATGCGAGCTTGCTCTTGAGGTGAGCTAAGCTCCTTTGCAGGTGAGCTTGATCTACAGGCGAGCTCCAGAACATGCTACGAAGAACGGGTCGTAACTTTCAAACCGTACGTCGGAATTGGACGAATTATATATGAAAATTGACTATCTCGACGAGACGGAGCCAACCAAACCTACCCGCAGGGTTTGGTTTGCTCCGGTCATTTTGCCCAATTCCTTCCGGTTTGAGAGATATCAGCACTTTTGTCTATTTTATAAAGTCAAGCATTCAGGTGAACTTAACCTTTAGGCGGGCCTGACTTCACTCAGATGAACCCTTAAGCTCTTTTGCTTATTCCGAAGTTGCTGTGCAGGGATTAAGGCAATTTTTATTGCCTACAATGATACCGAGGAGACTGTCTTTCTTCTCAATGATCTTCATTTGATTTAGACATACGACTCCGAGAAGATATGGTTGAATCATATTTAGACTCATAACTTATCAATTTGCCTGAATAAAATTGATAGTGCCAAGAACGTGGAGCATCATTTTGGTGAGCCCTCACTCTAGGCCTGCCTAGGCGAATAACAGAGGGGCTTGTAGAATGTTGCTCTGACGTCTCCCTTGAGGGGTCATTAACTTGGACTTGTTGCACTGGGGCAGGCACTACCCTACATGGGGTTCTTAAAAAATTTTCCTTCTTGATAGGGCCTTTTATTTTTTGAGAGTTGAACAGTTGAAGAGGAGGAAACTCCCTATCATAAGAATTTGCTCCAAATGCCTCCACGTCTCGAGAGCATCCAATATGAGGGAAATGCCTTTGAGCAACATAGTGCCCCATTTCTACTGAAGAGGAATCTATGCTTTCTTCCATCACCCCTTACCCTTTCCAACATGAAAAGTGGGTGATTTCTGCTTATTGTTAAGGATATCTTTAGGACCCTCACGGATGACAATACCGGGGACACTATTCATATTTGTATTAAGCTTCTGGGCATTAGCCATAGGAACTAGGACTAAGGGTGATTTGCTCATCCTTTTCTTCATAGCCTTAGTCACCACAGGAGTAAAGCCATCATCATCCACTTCAACATGTATTGGGTGAAGAGGACATTCAGGTTGTGGGATAGGGCGTGGTGTTGCTTGAGGAATGTTCTCCGCTGTAGCCATCTCCACGAGAACCAGCACCCACAATGCACCAATTTGCACGGACATAAATTTTTGAGTCGTGCCATTAACATTTGTGTTGTTCACATGATTTGTCATTTCACCTGTGAAAAATAAATGCGGAAATAATATTTTAGTGCTTTGTGCACAGAAATTTTTTTAGTGCTTTATGCACAAGATGTCATTTAATATTTGCTTTCTAAAAGATGAGGGGAAAAGCATGCTCCCACTATGGTCGCTAAAAAAATTTGTAAGTGTCAAAATGCCCGACGTGTATATTTTGTGAACAAAATTCAAAGTGGTGCTAGTATCCATCAAAGGAGAAATAATATTTGGGTAGGCTAATCTCTTCTTGACCAAGCCGTATTACCAATCTCAAGGAGAGTAGAGCAATCCCTAAATATTTACTCCCTAGATACATATTAGTATTACTTTATTTGTAAAAAGGTTGTGAGTTGCATGCTTCCAGAAATTTATTTCTTCCTGTTAATTACTCTTATTAAAGAAACCCCTGATTAATAGATAGCAAAGAATTAAATAGACATAAGAACTCGAATGTAGAGATATATAGATTTTATTATCTTTCTAATGTATTACAAAAATTCAAGAGAGAGGAGATGGGATCTTGGGTTTCCAGACAATGTTCTGGAGCCCTCCCCCCTTTCAAAATAAAAATGCACAGGACCTTGGCATTGTTATTTCAGACTCCAAGTTTCTCTTCTCTCTCTCTCTCTCTCTCTCTCTCTGTCGTTCTTTGTTGTTATATAAACATCACACAGAAAAATATTGCAAACACAAAGATATATGCAATTCGGACTTTGAAGGAATACTTGACTGCTTGAGGCCCAATTATTTTTTGCTAAACAAAGTAAATATTTATAATTTAACTCATGTCAGGCGGGGGTGGGCAGGGTCGGGCTGGGCCTCGGTGGACGGGCCTACTTCTTTGGTCCTGGGTCTAGATCAAAATCCAGCCCGACCCATGAACCGCCACCGACGTGAGCCAGTTGGCTTGGCCGGGTTGGGTCCGGCCCGGTGTGAGTCGGGTCGTGTTTAGACCCAAACCGAGCTAGGTCGGTTCAGCCCATGGTTTGAACCGGCCCATGCCCAACCCTAGTCCACCCCTTGAGTGGCAGACGAGAGACATGCTATCCACAATCGCGAGTGCACCGCACTCGCGTTGTGGTTGGGATATGTGCCCCATACAGGAACATGTAGGGACACATGTCTCTGCTTTAGCGCAAGTGCAGTGCACTCACGACTGTAGCTAGCACTCCTCGGCAGACAAAGAAGAAGAGTTTGGTCTCAAAGGGAGCTAAGATGCAACCCGGTTGAAAATAAAGAACGAATCGAATTAAATGGGCACTAGAAATTATAAAATTAGTTTGATAAGTTTAATTAATACAACTTGTTCCTATAACTTAAACAAATAGAAAATTTTATTTTAAATAATTTTTATATCTATATTTCCAAAAATAGATAGTTTGGAAAAGCTTTAAGAAGACCTTAAGTTATTGAACAAATGATTAAAGTTTTCTTAATGGAAGTATTTATACGTTCCAAAATACATTAATGCAAACGGGAAGTGGGCTAACAACACAAGAAATTTTCTGCGCTATCACCATGTGGAGATTTCTAATTCGCCTAAAATTCTATGAGATGTTAAGGAAACAGTTAACATATACCTATAAAGCCCAAAGATAAAAGGGTTTATGTGTAAAAGTTATCACTAATTGATCTCCTAACGTGGGCATCTCGCGGTTCTTCCTATAGCTTTTCATTCCCAAAATAAAAAAGCGAAGTCGAACCCAATTCTCAAGTGAAGAACGATGCCGTCCCTTCTACATATTCAGATCGAGAAGCCCAATTACCAAGCGGAGAACAACACAATCATCTGGATTGGATCTAATCTTGCTTTCTAACTACTTGTGATCTCTCCTCATGTGTTATAGCCTGCAATTGAGCTAAGTATTGATCCTCCTTGAGAGGCCGACACATGTCCGTCCCACTCCTAATCAAACATGTCCGGAATCCAGTCGACTCACCTGCAATGGGTCGACTACTTGCGAGGCCGGTTAAAAAGGCGGTAGGAGTCAACCCACCCTTTCAACAAGGAGTCGACCCATCCATCCGGCCAGGAGGAGTCACCCTTCTAACAAGGAGTCGACCCATCCTTCCAGCCATGAGGAGTCGACCCATCCTTCCGGCCAGGAGGAGTCACCCTTCCAATAAGGAGCCTTCCGGCCAGGAGGAGTCACCCTTCCAACAAGGAGTCGACCCATCCATCCAGCTAGGAGGAGTCATCCATCCGGTCAGGAGGAGTCACCCTTCCAACAAGGAGTCGACCCATCCTTCCAGCCAGGAGGAGTCTTCTATCCGGTCAGGAGGAGTCACCCTTCCAACAAGGAGTCACCCATCCTTCCAGCCTAGAGGAGTCACCCTTCCAACAAGAAGTCAACCCATCCTTCCACGGGAGGAGTCATCCATCCTGGTCGAGGAGTCACCCTTCCAACAAGGAGTCGACCCATCCTTCCAGCCAGGAGGAGTCTTCCATCCGGTCAGGAGGAGTCACCCTTCCAACAAGGAGTCGACCCATCCTTCCAGCTAGGAGGAGTCACCCTTCCAACAAGAAGTCAACCCATCCTTCCACGGGAGGAGTCATCCATCCTGGCCGAGGAGTCACCCTTCCAACAAGGAGTCGACCCATCCATCCGCCAGAGGAGTCACCCTTCCAACAAGGAGTCGACCCATCCTTCCAGCCTAGAGGAGTCACCCTTCCAACAAGGAGTTGACCCATCCTCCTCGGGCCGAAGACCTTCTTCTCACCGTGACTGGCCGGAAGCCATTACATCCTCGAGCCCAGCCAAACAACTAGTCACCATCATATTAAATGCATTGTCGAGTCATCATGGCTCCACCCAAAAGTCCTCATGACTCATTACCCACAATGTCTCATTAACCGCCATTACATCGCTGGGTGGGATATGTGCCCCATACAGAACATGTAGGGACACATGTTCGTTCGCTAAGTGCAAGCACCGACCGAGCTAGCACTCCTCTGCAGCACAAAGAAGAAGAGTTTGGTCTCAAAGGGAGCTAAGATGCAACCCGGTTGAAAATAAAGAACGAATCGAATTAAATGGGCACTAGAAATTATAAAATTAGTTTGATAAGTTTAATTAATACAACTTGTTCCTATAACTTAAACAAATAGAAAATTTTATTTTAAATAATTTTATATCTATATTTCCAAAAATAGATAGTTTGGAAAAGCTTTAAGAAGACCTTAAGTTATTGAACAGCGCATTAAAGTTTTCTTAATGGAAGTATTTATACGTTCCAAAATACATTAATGCAAACGGGAAGTGGGCTAACAACACAAGAAATTTTCTGCGCTATCACCATGTGGAGATTTCTAATTCGCCTAAAATTCTATGAGATGTTAAGGAAACAGTTAACATATACCTATAAAGCCCAAAGATAAAAGGGTTTATGTGTAAAAGTTATCACTAATTGATCTCCAAACGTGGGCATCTCGCGGTTCTTCCTATAGCTTTTCATTCCCAAAATAAAAAGCTAAGTCGAACCCATCCTTCCAGCCTAGGAGGAGTCATCCATCCTGGCCGAGGAGTCACCCTTCCAACAAGAAGTCAACCCATCCTTCCAGCCTAGGAGGAGTCACCCTTCCAACAATGAGTCGACCCATCCTTCCAGCCTAGGAGGAGTCATCCATCCTGGCCGAGGAGTCACCCTTCCAACAATGAGTCGACCCATCCTTCCAGCCTAGGAGGAGTCATCCATCCTGGCCGAGGAGTCACCCTTCCAACAAGAAGTCAACCCATCCTTCCAGCCTAGGAGGAGTCACCCTTCCAACAAGAAGTCAACCCATCCTTCCAGCCTAGGAGGAGTCACCCTTCCAACAATGAGTCGACCCATCCTTCCAGCCTAGGAGGAGTCACCCTTCCAACAAGAAGTCAACCCATCCTTCCAGCCTAGGAGGAGTCACCCTTCCAACAAGAAGTCAACCCATCCTTCCAGCCTAGGAGGAGTCACCCTTCCAACAAGAAGTCAACCCATCCTTCCAGCCTAGGAGGAGTCACCCTTCCAACAAGAAGTCAACCCATCCTTCCAGCCTAGGAGGAGTCACCCTTCCAACAATGAGTCGACCCATCCTTCCAGCCTAGGAGGAGTCACCCTTCCAACAAGAAGTCAACCCATCCTTCCAGCCTAGGAGGAGTCACCCTTCCAACAAGGAGTCGACCCATCCTTCCAGCCTAGGAGGAGTCACCCTTCCAACAATGAGTCGACCCATCCTTCCAGCCTAGGAGGAGTCACCCTTCCAACAATGAGTCGACCCATCCTTCCAGCCTAGGAGGAGTCACCCTTCCAACAATGAGTCGACCCATCCTTCCAGCCTAGGAGGAGTCACCCTTCCAACAATGAGTCGACCCATCCTTCCAGCCTAGGAGGAGTCACCCTTCCAACAAGAAGTCAACCCATCCTTCCAGCCTAGGAGGAGTCACCCTTCCAACAATGAGTCGACCCATCCTTCCAGCCTAGGAGGAGTCACCCTTCCAACAAGAAGTCAACCCATCCTTCCAGCCTAGGAGGAGTCACCCTTCCAACAATGAGTCGACCCATCCTTCCAGCCTAGGAGGAGTCACCCTTCCAACAAGGAGTCGACCCATCCTTCCAGCCTAGGAGGAGTCACCCTTCCAACAATGAGTCGACCCATCCTTCCAGCCTAGGAGGAGTCACCCTTCCAACAATGAGTCGACCCATCCTTCCAGCCTAGGAGGAGTCACCCTTCCAACAATGAGTCGACCCATCCTTCCAGCCTAGGAGGAGTCACCCTTCCAACAAGGAGTCGCACCCATCCATCCCAGCCAGAGGAGTCACCCTTCCAACAAGGAGTCCACCCATCCTTCCAGCCTAGGAGGAGTCACCCTTCCAACAAGAAGTCAACCCATCCATCCAGCCTAGGAGGAGTCATCCATCCTGGCCGAGGAGTCACCCTTCCAACAAGGAGTCGACCCATCCTTCCAGCCAGGAGGAGTCTTCTATCCGGTCAGGAGGAGTCACCCTTCCAACAAGGAGTCGACCCATCCTTCCAGCTAGGAGGAGTCACCCTTCCAACAAGAAGTCAACCCATCCTTCCAGCCGGGAGGAGTCATCCATCCGGTCAGGAGGAGTCACCCTTCCAACAAGGAGTCGACCCATCCATCCGGCCAGGAGGAGTCACCCTTCCAACAATGAGTCGACCCATCCTTCCAGCCAGGATGAGTCACCCTTCCAACAAGGAGTTGACCCATCCCTCCGGGCCGAGTCGACCCTTCTCACCAGACTGGGTCGGGAAGCCATTACATCCTCGAGCCCAGCGCCAAACAACTAGTCACCATCATATTAAATGCATTGTCAGAGTCATCATGGCTCCAGCCCCAAAAGTCCTCATGACTCATTACCCACAATGTCTCATTAACCGCCATTACATCAGATCAGAGGTGACTCATGCCACCCACAGCTGACACGTGTAAAGTGACTGTTGACTAAACTCATTGCTTTAACTCGGCTGAAATTATAGAATTGCCCCTCTGCAACTACTATAAATATAGGAACTATTCTTACCACCAAGGGGAGCGAATCTCTGCACACTTAGGACTTAGAACTTTTCAGTTTATTTGATTACTTCTCCACTCAAGCTCAAAGTACCGACTTGATCGTCGGAGAAAAAACCCGGAGAACCCAACTCCGATCTTCTAACGTGTTGCAGTGCCGCAAGGGCGGCGTTCATCGGGATCACCATCAAGGGAGATAAGAGACCTTAATCACCACAAACTCCAAAACAATTGACTGTGTGATCCATAGCATCATGATGTAGGACGCTTAACGAACAATCTCATGGAGGAGCGGGACAATCACGAGCTAAACGCCGACTTATACATATTATTGGCTTCTACAAAGAAATGATTATATCTTTTGATCCGGAAGGCGGATTCTGATAAATTATATATGTAAATCGCCTATCTCGACGAGACGGAGCCAACCAGATTGTCAGATTTTTATAATCTCATCAGTAATCCTCAGTTTTGGCTGAAATCCGAAAATAATCAGCCTTTAGTTTATTTTTAGTAATAAAGTTAGAGTCAATTTAGATTAGGAAACAAAATCAATTTTGATTTAATTAGGACTGATTTGTTTCCTATATTATAGGAGTTTTTAGAGTAGGATTTGATACTTTCTATTTCTTTATAATTCTAGTCTTATTAGGAGTCTTGTTTCTTTCTTTTAGGAATTCTATTCTTATTAAGAGTCTATTTTATTTTTCTATTTAAGAAGAGTCATGTAACCCTAGAATCAATATATCTTTTCATCAATAAAATTTCCTCTTTAATATTTTCTTCATGGATTTGAAGTTCTTCATGGATACAGAGATCGTTCTTTGTGGATTCAGAGAGCAACCCTTGGTGGATTCCGAGGTTTTTACTTCCGCGTTGCGTTAATTGGTATCAGAGCCTTGTTCCTCCGATCCGATGGCAGGTGATAAAACCCCTATTTCTCGAACTGAGTTCGATGAGTTGAAGATTGATATTTTTTAGATTAAAACTACTGTAGACTTGTGACGGAGGCGTCGAACGGTAGGAGTTTAAAATCGCTGATGGTCGCCAACGACGTGATCCGACTCCACAAGATGAATTCCACAGTGACAGCGATTACTATGAAGCCCCATGCCGCGGTTATGATCGCAGAGACCACCGTCGACGGTACAATTATGATGCTGGAGGATTCAAGATGAAGATGGATCTACCATCTTTCAACCGCAACTTCATATTGAAGAATTTCTTGACCGGATTGCGAAGTGGAGAGATTTTTCGAGTAAATGGAGATCCCAGATGAACGGAAGGTTAAGTTGGTGGCCTACCGACTTAAGGGTAGAGCATCCGCTGGTGGGAATCAAGATGTATGAATCGATCTCGCCAAGGAAAGCCAAGGTCGATAGGTGGGAGAAGATGAAAAGTTATTAAAAGCTCGCTTCCTTCCAATCTATTATTATATGTTCAACCAACATCCTAGTTCACACTCTAACCATGGTCATGGAAGGATTAAGTACCCAATTTGACTCGAGAAAGAGCCTAGATTTGTGACGAGCATTGAAGTAGCAACAACGAAAGAAGAACCTACCCTACCAAATTCCTCCTAAGGTGCAAACACTCGCTATGCATGAGATACATGGTGTCGATGATGATATGATAGTGAAGATGGATATTATGCATGATATTCCCAAAGAGGTTGTGAGTGATATTGCACTTATTGATGTTGTCCCGATGAAGGAGAAGGATAAATTAGAGAGTGAGACAATTGATGATATGTGTGAATTGCTTGGTGGAGGGCTCGAGGCAAAGGAGGTGAAAGAATTGTGTATGGAGTATGAGGGAGAAAATTCTTGTTTGGAAGCAATGGGCATCAATAATTTCAACAATAATGAGATGACACCACCGGCACTAGAATATGAGGACCAACACGAAAAATATTTGGAGGAGTTTTTCATGTCAACTACAGAGCCACATATTGCCAGTTACATATACATGCCGCCAAAAAGATTCGTACACAAGTTTGATGCAGAAGAATTCCTAGCCGAGAAGGTAAAAGAACAAATGGAGAAAATCAATGCAAAGTATAAGGCGGATGCTAATCGATGCAGGAGAAGAAAAATATTTATCGATGAAGCTACTATTCAAGAAAATATGAGCTCGAAGACGAGCTTCTTTCAACAAGGGGAGACTGATGTAGGACACTTAACGAACAATCTCATGGAGGAGCGGGACAATCACGAGTTAAACGCCGACTTATACATATTATTGGCTTCTACAAAGAAACGATCATATCTTTTGATCCAGAAGGCGGATTCTGACAAATTATATATGTAAATCACCTATCTCGACGAGACGGAGCCAACTAGATTGTTAGATTTTTATAATCTCATTAGTAATCCTCAGTTTTGGCTAAAATCTGAAAATAATCAGCGTTTAGTTTATTTTTAGTAATAAAGTTAGAGTCAATTTAGATTAGAAAATAAAATCAATTTTGATTTAATTAGGACTGATTTGTTTCCTATATTATAGGAGTCTTTTAGGTAAGATTTGATACTTTCTATTTTTTTAATTCTAGTCTTATTAGGAGTCTTGTTTCTTTCTTTTAGGAATTCTATTCTTATTAGGAGTCTATTTTATTTTTCTATTTAAGAAGAGTCATGTAACCCTAGAATCAACATATCTTTTCATCAATAAAATTTTCTCTTTAATATTTTCTTCGTGGATTCGAAGTTCTTCGTGGATTCGGAGATCGTTCTTTGTGGATTCAGAGAGCAACCATTGGTGGATTCCGAGGTTTTTACTACACAAGGCCACATCAACATCGTATTTGAATATCTTTTATTTTTATTTAATTACTCTCAAATTGTCAATTTGACAACTCTTTAATTTAATTTATAGTCAATAAAAATATTGATTTTATTTTTAAATATATCTGAATTTAATTTTATTTTCTAAAATTTGAGTATACTTATCAATTATTAGAATTTTTTATTTCTTAGGTTATTCGAGCAAGACAACTTACAGATGTTTTTCCCTTTCTCACTTTAGAGTGTTTTTTTACTTTTTCCTTTTACAATCTATCTGTAATTAAGAGAATTTTCACTTTTAAATTTTAAGTAACTTTGGACTTATTTATATTTCTAAAAATAGTTTAAAAATTCTTAGAATTTATGTATTCTCTTGCGCTTTTGAATGATAGAACTTGGCTATAGATTATTTTCAATTTTAATGATATGATTGTTCTCCTCCACTCCCAATCAGTAATTGATGTAAATTTTAAATAAAAGTATGTATATTTTCTAAAAGTTCTATGTAATTCAAAATTATTTTTGTGTTTAGTTAAATCTGACATTGACAATGTAATTTATTTAGTTCATATTTTGAACATATACAGACTTTGCATGCCCTTTTAATGTGTTTTAGGTAGTTCTTTTATATTTTATTTAATTATTTGATAAATTTCAAATTTTCTATAATACTTTAATAATGATGGAAACCGAATTATGTTTTTTAGGTCATTTTTATATGACTGATGTTGACGTAGACAGTCTGATGACTGAGGACGGAAATACGTATGTGAATTCTACTAATATCGAGCTAGAGCCAGAGAAAATTGATGATGTTAATTCTAATGATAATGCCAATTATGATATTACGGAGCTGGGTGTTGGAATGGAATTTCCTACATACATTTCCATGTATAATTATTACAACGCATATGTAAAAATAAAAGGATTCAATGTCCGAATAAGTTCAAGCAATTACTCTAGAAAAGAAGGAAAGGAGAACTCATACCAAAGACTTTTGTTTGCAATAAGGAAGACCTAAAATCAGCAAATGATAAGAGGGAGCATGGAAAAATAGTTAGTCATCGAAGAGATATAAGAGTCGGATGCAAGGCGATGTTGCTGAGTAAATCGAACTGATAAAAGTGCATGGAGTAATAGAAGAATATTTCTTTGGAGTTTTTATATCGTCTTTCCTTTCTGCATATAATTTATATATCACTAATTACTTGGTCATAAATGATGGCGTAATATAAGAACATCACCTTATCAAATTTTATGGTCTTGTGTTCTTTCAAAGAGATGAAAAGTAGTTTAGTAAGAACTGTGCATATACACGTTACTTCTATTTTTTCCTCCAACTAAACATTTCATGTTTCGTACTTATACGTGCAAAATAATAATAATAATAACAATTGTTGCAAATGTGTGTGAGAGGAGAGCATCTTAATTTTCTGCCTTCAATCTAAGAGAAGATCTTGACATATTCACGAATCACAGGCTAGGAATGATTTCTGTGTGTATCAATACTATTTCTATACTATTATAGGCAGGTTTTATGAACTTAAGTTCATAATGAATAGTGGTGCACCAACTTTTCTAACCACTCATCTTGCTTTGGGATCCGTGAAAGATATAAAGGCCACTTTGAGATTTGTGCATCACAAATCTCAAGGCAAGATGAGTGGATAAAAAGTTGTGCACCACTATTCATATGAACTTAAGTTCATAGGAGCCTTGCTACTATTATATATATATATAAAGGAAGTAGTGAGGGTAGCGGAAAATTTAGATGAGTGATGGAGGTACCATTCATTTCAATTGTATTTGGGAGGGTAAATTTATAATTTCATATAGATACTTTTCCTTAATTTTAATTTTTCTTTGCTTTTTATAGAACATTTTAAACTATGACATGATTATATAATTAGGGTCCACTAATAAAATATCCATCACATTGTATGTTATAAGAGATATAAGTATATGTGAAACGATAAGGTTCTTTTCCAAAAAGAATTTAATTGAAATCTCAAGGTGTGCTAATTAAATATTATTAAAAGTCAAAATATACTTAGCTCAAAAATAATTAAACATACTAATTTGAAAATGAAATATAAAAAGACTATTCTTAAATTGATATTATTTAAAGTTCTCATAGGATGATTTTCTAAAACTATTCATCAAATTGCTAATGCCCTCTGCTTTTCCCTGCAAGTCAATTTATCACTCAAATTGAACTATAAATAATATCCAATTTTGAATAAAGTGACATTAAATTATTCATCTCAAATAAAAAAAATAACCTAAAATGGTGTTAGAAAAATCAATGAAACTTTGGTGTATTAAAATGGATCTTTTATATAGTAAATAGGATACTAAGTTTTAATGTTTGCTGCTCGTGCATTTGCACGTGCAATAATATATATATATATATATATATATATATATATATATCATCCTAATTAATTTAATGTGTCAGATGAAAACCGTATCAAGTTGGCCATATGAAGTAAATTATAATTATATAGGTCAAGTTTGAATTCCAGTATTTTGTCAGGATTGGATCATATGAACTAAAAGCACACCCATGTGCTCAAAATTTCAATAAAGCTTAGTAGCATCTCAAGTGGTGGCCCCTTCTATGATCTCTCTAGAGATAGCTAAATTGGGATAAGTCAATAATGTAGACAAGAACAATAATAAGTTCTAATTAAATTGGTCAGAGGTTATGATTCCATTAATAAATTAAAAGTGGAGTCAACTTGAAAGAATGGAATAAGCGGCATTTGATTACAAAATGGTGTGAAATTGGCGAGGGTCAGTGACACTATGCAAAAGAGGAAAATTTAGATTATAGATATGACACCATGAGCTTATTCAATTACAACTAATTGTCAAAAAAAAAAAAATCTTTACATTTTCAAAATTTCCCCTCCTTTCTTTTATTTTCTTCCCTCAGCGCGTTAGATATGTGAGATGCATGTATTTTTAGATAGGTTGTTTTTGGCTCTATGTCCCCAGATCATCCCTATTTATTAAGATACCCCTCAAATCTTGATATTTATTAAATCTTAACATTGAGCTAGCGCCCACCCCAACAAAACAAACAAAACCCAAAAGAGGAATTTCTTAAAATATTCCCTATTTTTTTTGTTAAGTCTAATTCAGTGCTGTACATTAATTTGGGGTCATATTCATAAAGATCAAGATTTTAGGGTCTTTTAATAAATATCAATATTTTGGGAGTAATCTAGTAAATATTGCTGATTTAGGAAAATGTTGCCAAAAAATCCTTTCATGATATGTTGTATGATAATATAATATATATTTTATTTTGTGCTGAATAAGCTTGCTGGAGATAGAGCTAGCTTGGTTGCATTTGGGCACATTTGTGAAGCTGTTCATTTGAGGTTTCAGCTTTTTCACAATGCTAATTTGCTTTCACTTAGAGAAAGCAATAGAGCAGCTCATTTCTTGCTAGGTTTTATGCTTTAAATATTGTATCTCATCTATGGGTTAGATATTTGTTCGAGATGTTATTTCTCATGACATTCATGTGATGTAATTGCTCTTGATTTTAAGTTCAATATATATTCAACTTTCATTAAAAAAATATAATGTATATTTCACTATTTGTATTGCAGTACTGTATCTCATGAAAAATATAATTACGGATGTAATATAGAAAATGACTTAAAAAGGAAGACCAATACTTTTCAGCATTACATGTCCCTTCACATACAAAAATAATTTCTGAATGAAAGTTAAAAAAAAATCTATATCCAAAAAAGTACAAAGAAATTCAGAAGGGGGAAAAAGGATATTTAGCTACAATATAAAGCTTTTCTTAAGCAAAGTCGGTTTGCACCGGAGACTGAGGTTAAGGCAATTTCCACTTGAGGTTATTTTGCAATTTTTAACAAAACATTCTCTCCTCTACATGCAATGCATCGAAAGACGTTTGGCCTTTCGAATTTTCAACATTTCATAGTTGTTTATTTACTTAAATTTGATTCTCCAAAAACTTCTCCGAGTGCCACAATGTGGTCCAAATATATTGTATTGGGTGTAAATTTAATTCAATCCACTTAAGTTGTAAGTGAAGTTAGATCATGGAATGAAATACACAAACTATTGATAACATTTAAGACAAAACAATTCTTATGTTGCCAATATATTTGTTTAGTACTCTGCATGTTGAATCGATCTAGAATTTTTTTCTTCTTCTTCTTTTAAGGCAAATTCCTTGTCATTTGAACACGAAAGTAACAATACCGAGCTACTGTGAACTAATTGTTTAAATACATATAAGAATATTTTGTAACAAAACTTAAATTAGTAAGAGAACTTTTCTATTTCAACAGACTTTATATTATATATAATCTATATATCGAATTGCAGATATAGCACACTTCAGAATTTTATTTATTAAATAGCACTGTTTTCGTCGTGTTATAACTTATAAACTCAAATTGATATTATACACAAGGTAGAAGTTTAATGGTGTTCGTCGGAAAAAATTAAAAAAAGAAGGTGGAGGAATGATATTGTATTGATTCTTTTACTGAAGAATTACAATCTCTCTATCCTCGCAATCGCTCTCTTATCGGTTATCCCGATTGACAAAAGAGGGAAGGATTAGAAACGATCCCCCTTTATTTAAAGCCGGGTTCTTCGCGATGGCGGTGGGAGCTTGAATCTTGTATCCCGTTGACGATCCGATCGTCTTGCCTCGTGGGACTTTGTCGTCATCGCCTCTTGATTTAATGTCTTGGGCGAACTTGCAAGACAAGTTTGGGAACTCTCACAGAGTTTAATGTGAACTTGCCGAGCAAGTTTAGAACTCTGGCCGAGTTGAGAACTCCGAACGAGTTTTAGAAAAGGAGCTTTGATCCTTTTTACCCGGAAGGGCTTCAAGCAAAGCAATCTCAAAGGCCACAGTAGAAGCCTTCCAAGATGATTGAAGGAGAAGCACTCCAAAAGTAAAAGCCCCTCCAAGATCAACCCAAAATACCAACCCCTTCTTCAGCTGAGCTTTCAGCTATTTATAGGGGTTTCAGGGGTGTAACTGACCCCTAAAATCGCTCCTGAACGAGGTTTAATGGCCCTAAAATCGTGCAAAATGGTTTTGAAACCGTTTAGAACGTGCTTGAACGAGTCAAACACAAGATTCGCGTTCTGGAGCGAGCCTCGCGTCTGCAATTTGGAGCAGGAACGCGGGGGTGGACCTCCGCGTTTTGGAGCGGAAATGCGGGCACGACCCTCGCATTTTTATGTTGGAACGCTGGGATAAGTCCCGCGTTTTGAATTGAAACGCGGGGATGAGTCCCGCGTTTTGATTTGAAACGCGGGGATGAGTCCCGCATTTTGAATTGAAATGCGGGGGTGAGCCCCACGTTTTATTTTGAAGAGATCAATACTTGTAATCTCTTTTCACAAGGATTGTCAACTTGTAATCCTTATACTCTGGAGACATTAGATTCTGATTCTCCTTTGTTGTCGTGAAAGTCGTCAGCTTGTAACCTTCATCGATGTAGGCTAAAAATTGCTTATCAATACCCAAACAAGACTCGTAAAGTGGGTTGACAACCGACGATCCATCCGGACGGACCTAACGCCGCCGACGCGGATTACGCCGCAAAACGATAAAGCCAGTCGACGAACCCATGAAGTGAGTCGGCATGCATTTGGCCGAAACGACGCCGCGGGAGAAACCCGGCACAAGCTCAACGAGGCGAAGTTGGCTAAACTCAAACGCCGACGAGACGGAATCAACCGTACTTAGTCCGGTCGATGCAAACGAGCCGCTTGAGCTCAAAGTTGATCTGACACGGACTCAAACCCAACGGCGACATCACCGAGCAAAACTAAGCCCTAAGACCAAAGAGTCGACGGAAAACGACGAGGAGTCGACGAAAACGACGCGAGACGACTCGAGCGCCGCGACGCTGCACCTGCCTGGCCAGTTAGTGGTTTCGGCCACTTTGGCCGAGCCACCTCTACCACCGAGGTGCCTCGCCAGGCCGAGCCACCATCATCACAAGCACTTCCCAATTGTATAAATAGGGGGTCTTGCTCATTCGGGGAGATCTTGGACTGATTTTTGAGGATTTGGCTTTGGCTTTGAGGCGGATTTCGAGGAGTTTCAAGAATTCTCACGAGATCCACGAGTCAGCCAACGCCGCTGCCCGAAAACCGGCGAAAGTACAAGTCCGCCGACGCCGATCCACAAATCTCGGGTAAGAAAACCGGTCGAACCACGCGATACCCTCTGTTAAGCTCGTCTTAATCTCGTGGATAGCTGATTTCTCCTTGTAGATTCACCCGCCCGGCGATCCTCTCCTTCGCGGAGTGTGATCCCCGCAGCGCATCCTCTCCTTCGTGAGTGTGATCCTCAGCGCTTCGCTTCCTTCGCGGAACGAGCTCTACGCCTCAGAGTTCCGTAACCCGGCTTACACCAGATCGAATTGCGGTAGTCCACCTGACCTAACAAAAGTCCCTACATAGGCAAAGAACTCACAGCCGGGATCCCAAAATAGAGATCCTCGTGTTTGTTCACAAAAGGAAGAAAGTTGTAATTTTCGCTTTCATTGTACGCCTAAAATAAAGGCATTTTCTTTGTTTGAAATTTTGTTGTGGGCCAACGGCCGCATATAACAGTTCAAACGAGCAATGAATAACAAACCAACTTTACCGCCAACAAGCCGGCGATACAGTAGAACCAACGGCTTCAACAACGGTTGCCGGGTCGCGAACCGCGATCCCGATCCCGGTCATCGAGGAGGTCGAGTTCGAAGTTCGACCGTAAGAAGTATGAAGAATACCTCTCCTCCTCGCCCCATCCGGGCCCCAAGTCCAAGATGGTCTCACAGCAAGGAAGACCCGGTCGGCCTCAGATGCGAGGCGAAAATCCACCACCACCGCTGCCAAGACCGCAGACGACGATGGTTCCGGCCCTAACAACGGCCAAATATTTAGAACCCCTATCTCAAGGGTCGATTTCAATGGCTGTGACTCTCTCCAAGAGAGCCCGCCGAGGCGACGCCACCGGGCAAACAATTAGCCCAGGGAAAGAGTCAATGGATGGGGTCCGCTATGAGCGGATCTAAGATCTAAGTTGACTCAGAGGTTGAAGTCCGAGATCGAGCCGATTCCTACAGTCGGCGATTTAAACAATGGGTCCGAAGTCAAACGGAACCGTTCTACACTTCGTGAGCGTATCCGAGCGCCAAGGCCTCTTCAAGCAGCACGGGCTGTGCAACAAGCCCGAAGTTGAAGAAGGAGGCTGCCAAGAAGTCGCCGACAATCGCCTAGCTTTGAAGTCAAGTCCGCCGGCTTCAACCCATCAACCCAAAGATCCAAGCCTAGCTCGCCACAGCCAACTCCTCGCCCTGCTCAAATCAAAATTGTGAGCACCTCAACAAAGTGGCATTGACGCCGGTTACCCCGGTTCCGTGACTCCAAACTTCCGGCGGGCTAACTCTCGACGCACCGCCGGGCTTGCCGCTAAGGATCGCTTAGGTCCGCTAAAGGAATCACGGTCACTCGAGCACGGAGTCGCACCCACAAAGACAAGAAGAAACCTCGCAATGCCGCGACCGCTTCAAATCAAGTCCGAGCCCGTCGAAGATTCACACTCGCTATGCACGCCGCGGGCGAGTGACTTATGAAAGGCCTATTTGTTCTCGAGGCGAGCTCATCCGACGATGACAACGTTATACCGAGAAGTCGTGTCAACACACGATAGGTTGCTCGATATTCATACCGACGAAGTTGTACTATCGTGGCCGGGGCAAGCAATCCCGAAGAGGAACGCTTAATCAAACATGCCTTGCTTGTGCTCGAACCGATCAAGGCGGTGTTATCGAGTGCAACCGCTAGAACGACTTAAAAGGCGCCGGTCTTTGATAGGTTCCTACGACGAATGCCCGAACCCAAGTCAAGACGCCTGTAAGAAAAGATGGGCTCGTGCATGAATTGCCGAAGTGTTACCATCAATATGACCAGAGGACGCGCCACACGCGTCGCTCGGCATCGCAACGAATGACTCGATTGGCCCGACCGTTAGATCCACCCAAGATGCGTAAGAGATTACCCCGATGATGAAGTGTCGGATGTCGGCTCCGCAATGGCTTCGATAATACAATTTCCAAAGATAGGACAACCGCCAAGCTGCCATGATCGGCGCGGGAACAAGTCCCGTGATGCTTGAAGAGGCCCTAACCAAGCAAAAGGACAACTTTAAGCTTGAATGGAACCGCCATGCGCCATGAGAGCAATGCATGACCAACAGATCCAGGCGATAATGAACCGCCAATGAGCCAAGTCGCCGCAATAATGTCAACTTAACAGATAGCGACACGACAGGAAGGAGGCCAAACGTAGATGATCGATCTGCCAAAGAAAACGCTAGCGATAACACCGCCATTCCTCCCCAAGTTTACCCAACGGAGACGAGGGGAAAATGAAAATAAAAGACCTCGAGAGCAAAATCAATACTTTGATTTCCACTCAAGAGGTAAAGAAGACGGGTATACCATGTCCTTACCCAAGGAGTGGGAATCAACCCAGATCCCACAAAATTCAACCTCATCAACTTTACACCATTTGACGGAAGGGATCGCCCACTCAGACTTGATCTACTTCAAGTCTCATCTAGGTGTTATCTCCTAACGAGCCCTTGATGGTTCGGTCATTCGTTGGCACCCTTCGTGAGCCGCCTTCGACATACCGCCTCAAACCAGGGAGCGTTAATAGCTGGGATGATATGGAGGCCATGTTTCTCACCAATTTCTTCGACGATGACACCGAGGTATCCATCGGTTCTTTGTTGGACGAGAAACAGAAAGACGGGGAAACAGTGGATAACTTCGCCAAGAGGTTCGAAATAAGGCAATGAATTGCCGACCCGATAACGGAGAAGTTCATTCTCCAAACTTGTCATAGCAACCGTCATTGGACGTGTTGGAAGCAATGGGAACTGACCGCCCGGAGACCGGAAAGATTTAAGGATACGGAGAGCAAGCCGAAGCATTCCCGAGGAGGAAGAAAGCGAGAGAGGTCACCTATGGTGGATGCTCACAAGCGTAACTTTGTCCCCGCGCAAAGGTAAAGCGCAAGAAAGTCTCAGACGCTTAATCAAACGCTCGAACCGCAACCACAAAGAGCCGCAACAACGCACCACAAAGAATCGCAGCCTCAATGGCCAACAAACTCGTAATCGAAACCATCCGTTCGAGGTTTCCAAGACTTACTCATTCAAGGACGAGGAAGTTCCGCATCTTCAAATACCTTCGGACAACAACAAAATCCAGCCCCCAATTGTAAACCAAGAGGAGGCAAACAAGGTTATGATCCTGGCACCGGCTTACCACAGGCGTACATCATCCTACAAAGTTCTCGCTACCATCTCAAGGACAAGATTCGTGCCTTGATCGATGTTGAGTCATTACTCCAAAACCTCTAAAGAGAAGAAGGGGAGCAAATGCGCCTCTATAAGCTTCGATCAGTTCCTTCGATTGGTTCCAACCGACGCCAGCCAGAAGGTAGGAATGAAGATGGTGAATGAAGATCCTCACCGGCAACGAAGAAGGGGCTCGTGACTGCATACCACGCAAAGAAACGAGAAATCCTTTGGGTCCACCCCGACTTGCCGGAAGACGATCAAGGACTACATCCCCGCCATAAAGAAGTCCAAGGGAAAGGCAAGCTATGCCATGCCGTCAAAGAATTCCGAGAAGGATGATGAAAAGTATCCACCTTCCAATTTCCTGAAGAAGAAGTTCGCTACTAGGAGGACAAGAATACTCCTACAAGTATCCGTGACACTCCAAATCCAAACGCTAAGACACCGCCAGAGCCGGGTGACCACGACTCCTCTCACTGCGCAGAGAAAGGAAAAGCACCAAGCAAAGGAGAAACACCAGTCCGTGAAGCTCAACCCCGGCCTCCGATTCAATCGCCCGATTGTGAGGGATAGACCGAACATCGGCTCTCCATACCGCTGACGCCATGGCCCGGGCATAACATCCCGCCGAATAACTTCTACGAAGGTTCGATTGTCAAAGGAAACCCGAAGCTCTACAAGAAGCTCACGACTGGTGTTTTCACTGCATCAAGCCGATTCCTAAGAATCAGACAACAATGCAACTTGGCAACCAAGCACTTCCGACATTTTTACAAAGGAGGATATGCATCGAGAGATTCCAAGCACGACGGCCGCTATACTTCACCGTATATTGGCTCTAGTGAAGTTAACCGATCCAAGTCGATCCGTTCATGGAGCATTATGCCCTCAAGGCCATGTATCACCTTGAATCCCTCGCCAAGAGCGGCATCAACAGCACAATGATCTATGGGTTTAACATCGCCGGTCTCTACCGCTGGTAAGATCCTGATAAAGTGCCAAATGGGGATTTAAAGTCCAAGTCACCGCTATGTGATTGACGCAGACTTCCTATAACTTATTGTGGGTCGACCTTGGATCCACTGTAACGCTATAGTCCCATCTACTCTTCATTAGTGTCTCAAATATGTAGACACTAATAATGAGGTCAAGACGGTGGTCGCGACAAACAACCGCTTAAGGATGGAGAATTATTTCACCGATTCTCTCTTACGGTAATGAGTCCTAAATCAATCATCGCCAAGGTACCGGACAAGTGAAGAAGCCGATACCAAACCGGCTTGGTTATAGTGGTGGTTTTGTTTTAAATGACATTGTACCCCTTGTAATCAATCTTGACGATGAAGAATCGCCGATGAACATTGTAATTGGCAAATTGCCGATGAATCAATAAATGACGATTTAGAGTACCCTTTGTCTTTGAATGATGTAATGACAGTTTATACAACGATCCCCGAGTTGCACTTCTACCTCGGCCATCTTGCTTTACACAAAAGCAATTCAAGATTCCTTTGGGACAACACTCGCCATCCCACCTAAGATCAAGTAGTGAAAAAGACTTGGTTTACGGAAAAGGAGATGCGCCCAACGCCAATCATTTCTTAGAAGAAGATGAAGATGACAACGGGCCTATCCTCAACACATTCAGATATAGTCCGTAGACACCGGGTATCATGAAGAAGTGGGGTAACACTTGACACAAGGAGAAGGTCTATGTTTCGGCGAGGTCCTCGAGTCCCTCCTAAAGCGCATATGTCCCAAAAGGAAGCCGATAACTACTATGCATTTAGAAGGGATTGGGATACTAATCCTCCTCGAAGATGAATGCTCATGGCTAATTGATGATAATCCACCGATGAGGGAGACTATTCGCCCGATTCTTCGCTTGGGATTCGGACACCACCTGAGAAGCTTTCAAGGCTTTGATGTCAAATATGGCTACGCTCGATCCTCGCTACTATTGAGGGTGATGAAGATATGCCAACATGGGAAGACCCATGGATCCATCAACTCAGAGCATTGGGGATAGATTCAACAAAGAGAACCCCCACTCAAGGACGAGGTAGTCCAGTTAATATGGGTGATGAGGAGCATCCTAAGCTCATAAACATCAGCAATACTCTTCCCGAAGAGAAAGAAGAGTTGATCGCCTCTAATCGTGGAGTATATCGATGTATTCGCTGGAGTTATGAGGACATGCCAGACTGACCTAATGTAGCACACATCGCCAACATCAAGGTGGATGTCAAACCTCGCCAAGCAAATCAGACGGTTTCGCCCACAAATCTTGTAGGCAATCGCCGACTAAGTGAAGAAACTCATAGAATCGGATTCATCGAGGAAATTCAACATCCGGATTGGGTGGCTAATATAGTCCCTGCCATGAAGAAGAATGGTTCGATCGATCCTGCGGTTTCACTACGAGATCCAACGCCGCTGTCTAAAAGATGACTTCCTCTTCCAATCACCGGCGTCATAGTCGACAATACGGTGGATTTGAAAGAATGTCATTCATGGATGGTTTCTGGTATAATCAAATCAAGATGCACCCCGATGACGCCAAACACACAGCCGCTCGTAACGCTTCCATCAGATATTTTGCTACACGGCCATGCCATTCGGCTTAAAGAACGCCGCACGCAACATACCGCCGAGCAATGACGAGATTTTCCAAGATCATCTCCTAAAACGGTCATGCTACGCCGACCACTTAGTCGAAAAGCCGCGGACAAAGGAGATCACATCAAAGATCTTAGAACGGTATTCAGCTCATAACTCATCGCCTAAAGATGAATCCCGCCAAATCCTTCCTTGGAATGTCCAGGGCAGTTCCTCTGCCATTGCCACCGACAAAGGAATCCACGCCGATCCCGACAAAGTGAAGGCGATTCAAGAATTGCAACCTCCGAAATCCGAGAGAACTCGGGGTTACAAGGGCGACATGACATCCGACGGTTCATATCGAACTTATCCGGGAAGTGCCAACCGCTCAAAATTGAACAAGAAGGGCGTCATATATTTGGGACGACGCCGCCGTAAGGCATTGAAGAGATCAAGTCTTATTCGCTAAACCTCCGCTCTTGTTGCACCGCCGGGAAAACCGCTTTTGATCTACGCCAAGGCAACGGATCACTCGCAGCGCTTTACTCGCGAAGACGACGACGGCGGTCACGCATCGTGCAAAGTATTACCCGAGCCAACATTGGTCGGCGCCGAAGTCTCGATACCCAATGGTCGGTGAAGCAGCGTTTTGCATTAGTGTTCGCGATTCGTAAAATGCGACACTATTTAGCCTGACAGACGATTTATGTTATCTCTAACGTAAATCCGTCCGAATATTTATGACCCAAATTCTTCAATGAGTGGCTGGCATTAAATGGGCCTTGCTCTTGTCCCAATATGACTTGCACTTCAAACAAAGTGTCACCAAAGGACAAGCGATTTATGATCTCGGTCGCCAACCCGACAAACGACGCAGTTGAAGCTATATGATGATCTCCGATGAAGTTCGTGAAGTCAACACTACATCGCACCAACAAATATGGCGATTGTATTTTGACGGAGCTTCTCGGCCACTAATGTGGCAAGTACCCCGATGTTCTAAAATCTCCACGGAGTCTGAGTTGTCTTGATTTCCGGAATCATGTCATGCCCCGCGGCTTATTCACTCACCAACCTTGTTCCAATAACGAGTAATACAACGCTGCTACTTATCTGACTTAGCTTCGCCAAGGAGCCGGGGTCGAATATCTCAAGCATACCGGCGATTCACAACCGATAGTTAAGGTGTTCGGTGACTACGAGGTCGAACCGGATCTAATCCCCTATCATCGATAGCCGCTGAAATGGCGACTCATTCAAGGATTCTTCATCGAATATATCCCACGCTTCCAAAACGCCACGCAAATGCACCGGCGGCGTAGTGCGGTCGTTAGCACAACCTTCCGACCGAGCAACTAGTTACCAGACTCACCAACTCTTCGCACCATTATAATGATGAGGCACAAGAAGGTAAGGGGTAGTTACCAAAGAAGTACATGCAACCCAAACCAAGTTGGAGCCCCGAGATTGGCGCTTTCCTATCATCGACACGCCTTACATGGTATTCTACCGTAAGACGGAAGGAGAGAGAGTCAATCCGCTAAGAGCTCCAAGATTCTTTTACCACACGTAAAACCCGATGCTATATCGCCGAGGGTATGATGGTCTTTACTCCGATGCCTCTCAAACAAAGAGGCGTAAGAGGTCCTTCGAAGCACACGGTGAATGTGGCGCACCAGCCCGGTCCCAAGCTCACGAGCAAATCGAGAATGGGCTACTTTGGCCCACGATGATTAATGACGCAGCGAAAGCACGCCGGAATGCCACGCGCGTCGATTCACACTAATTATATGCATCGCCCAGAAAGTACCGCGATCCTTCTACCACGCCCCGCCATTCGAGACATGGGGAATGGACGCTAGGTCCCATTTTTCCTCCTGGGTTAAAGGAGATCGCTTTATTCTAGCGATCACCGACTACTTCTCCAAGTGGGTGGGCAATCCCACTAAAGGAGGTCAAAGCGAGTACCGCTGCCGATTCATCAAACACCATGTCATCTATCGACGGTGTCCCAAGATGGATCGTGCATGACAACGGTCCCCAATTTATCGCCAATTCCTTCATCGGTTTTATAAAAATTCAAGATACAAGATGTCTCGCCGACCCTATAACCCAGCCAGCTAATGGGTTAGCCGAGGCGCTCAACAAGACGATCATCAAGATTTTGTCAAGCTTGTGAAGAATAACAAGCGAGACCGATGATAAACTCTGAGAAGCACTCGGCATATCGCACAACGGCACGCGACGCCGAGGAGCTACCCCGCACTGGCCCACGGGTGTGAAGCAATTCTCCGCTGGAAATCCAGATTCGCCACTTCTGGCCGCCTTTGCAAATGTAGATGACGATCAAGAACAACATCAAAAATGTCTCAAGAGCTTGAGATGTTAGATGAAAAGCTCGAGGCTCAACAATGCATTGAGTTCTATCAAGCTAGGATGTCGAGGGCTTTCAACAAGAAAGTTCGACAGAGAACCTTTAAGGAGGGAGATTCGCCTCGCCGCTAGACGGCCGATAATTCTCAACTCCAAAAGAAAGGTAAATTCGAACCCAATGGGAAGGACCGCTTATAATAGACACGCCTATTCAAACGTGCATATGCCTTATCACAATGGCGACCGCAATTAATGCCGATAAATGGAAGTTTCAAAAGTATTATCCTTAGTACATTCAGATAACCCATTTTGATGGGAAGTTCCTCGAGAATATCTACTCATGAGGATAACCCTAAATTATTGTGTTTTCCAAAAATTCTCACCGATCAAATTCATTGACGGTGGGCCCACTAAAATCTCCCCGGTCCAACCACCAAAGAACCCTCGATTCCTTCCACGAACGAGAGGTTCACTTCTCGTGATCTCGTTAGCAATCCTACAAAAGCAAGCTATCCATACCCTTCCAAGATTCCTGAGTGGAGACCCCACTTAGTTTTTCTTCTGAAATAGAATACATTCTTCCTTTCCCACCTTCACCGAGATAGGACATATCCTTCCTCTTTCAAGCAAGAGATAGAATACATTCTTTCCTCTCTTGTCTTAGATTCTGAGTGGAGATCCCACTCTTAGTTTCATCTTTCAAGATTCTCAAGATGGAGATCCCATTTTCAGTCTTTTCACCGAAACAGACAAAAATCCTTCCTTTCCAAAGACCCTGAGATAGGAGACAAGATCCTCCTTCCTTCCATCAAGAGATAGGATACAAAACCTTCCTCTCTTATTTCAAATTGTGAGCACCGGAGATAGGACACAACCTTCCTCTCCACCGGCAAGAGATAGGATACAAAACCTTCCTCTCTTGTTCATCCCTACCCTGAGATAGGAGACAAGATCCTCCTTCCTCTCCACCCCTGGAAATAGAATACATTCTTCCTTTCCCACCTCAATCAACCTTAGCCTGCTCTCAATCCTTCTCCTAAAGAAGGCCAAGATTCATCTTGGGGTATTTCATCCCAAACCTAAGAAGGATGAAGTCGACGCTTAACACGCTGCCGGTTTAGTCTTTCTCCCATTGAAGAAGACACCAGTTCGATTCTGGGTATTTACACCGAAACCTAAGAGGGATGAAGTCGACGCCTAACTCAAGGCCACGTTTAGTCTTTCTCCGATTGAAGAAGACACCGAGTTCGATTCGGGTATTTTGTCCCCGGCCTAAGAAGGGATTAAGCCAACGCCACACACGCTGTCGGTTAGTCTTCCGTGAAAAGACGGCTTCACGTATTCAACATCGTAGCATTAAGTCTAAGAGAGTCTCATTCTTTTAGCACAACGCCACGCATGAGCGGAGCCGATAATCCGACGCTAGCCCAACTCAAACGGTAGTTGGTAAAGGCTAATCAAACCCGCTGAAGGTCAGGCCAATAACCCTAAAGTCGACGCCACACGCTGTCGGGTTTAGTCTTTTCCGATTGAAGAAGACACCGAAGTTCGACTCGGGTATTTTCATCCCAAGCCTAAGAAGGGATTAAGCCAACGCCACACGCTGCTGGCGCATCTCTTGCCCGTAAAGAGTACCGCCTATGTATTCAATATCATAGCAACGAAGTCTAGAAGAGTTTCATTCTTCCAAAGACAACGCCACGCGCGGAACGGATCCGATAATCCGCACGCTAGCCCAATTCAAACGGTAGTTGGTAAAGGCTAATCAAACTGCTGACTAGGGTTTCACAAAATCCTATAAGTATTATGGTTAATTATTTCATGAAATAAAAGAATCATAATAGAGCACAAAAGAGGACAAATATGTTTTATTGATAAAAGACTGGTTACACAAGTTTTCTAAACTAAATTTATGACAAAGAAATTTGCCGCTTTAACTCGATACTTTATTGAGGAAAGCTTGTTGAAGTTCCTCCCGGCTCGCCCGAAGTCTCAGCCATTAAGGGCCTCCCAGCTCTTCTTAATGTCAACCAATTCTCGCTTTCGAGTTCAAATTTTCGCACGCATCACGAGCCTTTTTCTTTGTTAGCCTTCGCGCCTTCAAGACAATCGCTCTTCCCGCTTGAAGTTCCTGCTCGAGCTCTACTATCCTCGCTTCTCCAACAGCGACACAAGACCGAAAATGTCCCACTGGAGGATGAAGTTTCAATGACGCTAGCCTAAATGATGCTCGGGTCTCGCTCCATGTGAACTCATGAAACGTAATAACGCAAGCATCCTGCCAAGCTGTCAGGCGAGCCTCTGTCTCTGTCTTTATATATGAGGAGAACCCGGCTACCTCAAAATCTTATAGACTTTGGAGCTTAACCTCTAAATGGTCTAAATCATCAAGAATGTGGTCAGGCGTACTCAATCTTCCGTGATATTCTCCTGTGTTGCTTAGCCCTACTCCAAATAGGATTACGAGTATAAACTAGTTCCTAATTCTTAACGAGAAGTTCCTGGAGAATATTACCATATTCTTAAGGATAACTCGATAACCCTCAACTTCCTCCCACTGTGGAACCTCAAAGAGGGATAAATTGACGAATTCGACAGCGCTTATGTTAGGGACGCTGCTCAACCTTGAAAGAATTTCCTCACCGTATCAATGCCGATTTATGCGCCGCTACAAGGCCAATCACCAACAATTGAATTGGGATAAATCCCAAAAGAATTCCTCCCACTCGAGGATAATTGTGCTCCAACAAGGAGTAATACAGGCGACGCCAACCAACGCTGTCGCCAAGGATTCATCAACGGTTCGATCCACGCAAGATCGCGACGGGTCAACGCTGCACTCGCCGAAGCTAAAACCCATATAGTTTGAAGCTAATTAACGCCGTGAGTGAAGAATTCCCCGATCAACGGAGGAATCTCGATGGTCAATTGGACGACAATCCACACGAAGTCAACAACAGAAGGAAACTTAATTGGCTGCTTTGAACTCCAACAACGGTCAAGCAATAAATGCAAAGACCGTAACACCCTCGGTATCCTACAAAGCACCGGAGAACCTGAGAGGATTGGAGGAATTAAACACCGAGCCAATCTCAAAAGAAATTCATCTACCACTGGTCAAGATCTCGACAACGGTCAGACAAAAAATGCAGTACCGTAATGCTTTCAGCAATCCTACAAAGCACTGGAAAGACTGAAGGGAGATGAGAGATCAAACGCCAAGGTCATTCGTAGTCCTATCACCCAACCAAAGGGGTGAAGGGTTTCATCATGTCAAAGCATCCCGCACTCATCAAGAATCGACCGAGATGCTTTGGAGGGGGTATCAGAGGGCGCTAAAATTGCTTATCAATACCCAAACAAGACTCAAACAAAGTGGGTTGACAACCGACGATCCATCCGGACGGCGCCAATCTTAACGCCGCCGACGATTACGCCGCAAAACGCATAAAGCGAAGCCCATCAACCCATGAAGTGAGTCGGCAAGGCGCACGCAGCCGAACGACGCCCGTGGGAGAAACCCGACGAAGCTCAACGAGGCGAAGTTGGCTAAACTCAAACGCCGACGTGACGGAATCAACCGCATTTAGTCCGCCGATGCAAACAAGCCGCTTGAGCTCGAGTTGATTGATCTACACGGACTCAAACCCAACGGCGACATCACCGAGCAAAACTAAGCCCTAAGAAGACCGAAGAGTCACGGAAAACGACGAGGAGTCGACGGAAAACGACGCTGGACGACGAGGCCATGACGCTGGCACTCGGCCAGTGGTTAGGTGGCTCTACCACTTTGTCGAGCCACCTCTACCAACTGAAGCACTCCTACCAAGTTGTCGCAGCCACCCTGCAGAGGTGGCTCGCCACTTTGGCCGAGCCACCCATCAGCCACACCTCGATAATCACATTTTAATGACATTTTAATAACCTCATTATCTATTTTATATCAATAAATATGTTACTAATAACATGTTTTATCTTATTTTGCGTAATAATGGAGTATTAATGAATAAAAGCTCAAATGACTCAAATTCTCAATTTCTACCAATTGTTGAAGCCCAAATCAAGACAAACGAAGGCCCAAGATACCAAGGGAATCCAAGAAGAATTCGGCAAAAATATCAAGTAAAGACAAACTGTTAGAACCATCTGGCTTGACCAACCGGTTATTAACCTATTATTAACCGACGGCCAACCGATTGGTCTACAGCAGATTCAATTTAGGAAAGATTTCTTCCTTTTGGCCAAGTTTGATCCAATGGTTCACATCAACTCCGCTGGGGTATAAATAGGGTAGTATCCGAGGGTTTAGAGGTGTGAAATATTTTGTAAAACTCTTTTGAGAGAAAGGGTTGCTCTTGTTTTAGAGTACCTTTCATTGTAATAATTTTTCCTCAATAAATAAATATTTTCTCCCTTCAATCCCATCTTCTTCTTCTTGTTCAAGGACCAAAGGAGGATGAGTTGATGATGATGAGTTGCGTTTCTCTTTATTTCTCTTTATTATTTCTTTTTCTTTCTTGTTATTTATTTGCTTTGTAGTTTAGATTTAATAGCTTTTGTAGTTTAGATTTAATAGCTTTTGTAGTTTAGATTTATTTGCTTTGTAGTTAGATTAGTTTAGAATTTTTCTTTTCTTTTTATTTTCTTTTCTTTTTCTATTTGTTTGAATTTCCCAAGATGTTGAACTAAACTCTTGTGGGGATCTAGGTTGCATGAAACTAGTCTAATCTCTTTTGTATTTATGAATCATCTCTTATGCTTAAAAGATCATGTTTAGGTTAATCAACTAGAGAACTAATCGATAGAAGAAGAATTTGATAGTTTATGCTTTCCTTAAGTGGTTTGATAGGCTATGCTTATGAATTCTAGGATTATTATCTTGTTATTACTCTTCATGAGTTTGAATTTCAATTAGGTGATAATTTGATAAGTTATGCTTTCCTTAAGTGGTTTGATATCTTATGCTTAATAAATCTAATATGAGATGTGGTAAAAAGAGAATTTTTCATAGATTATAATTTGAGTTAGCTAGTGGATTCAATTCTAGATTCCTTCATCTCTTATTGACTTCTCATCTTGTTAATTGTGATTCCTTTCACACACAATCCAAATCCACTCTCTCATCACTTCATCATGCTTTCATACTATCTTGAATAAAACCCTAATTGTCACGCATAATTTGAGAACTGAACTTGAATCAAACACTTCCTATTTCCCGTTCCTCGTGGGATCGACAATCTTAAATACTATAACTTGACAATGGTTGTGCACTTGCTATAAAAGGTAAACACTCGTTTTTGCCCATCAAGTTTTTGGCGCCGTTGGGAACGGTGTTAAGTAGGAATTTTTTTCTTAGTTCTTTAACTTGTGTGTTTGTCTATTGTGAATGACAAAAGGAGCTTGAAGGCAAGGAGTTGAAGATTCGAAATTGAAGGTTGCCTCCAACGAGGCTTTGCATTGCTTTTGCGCAGGTAACTCTTCTCTCTAGTATTTTTAATTCCACCCTATAGGTAGTTCATCACATTAGAGACAATTAGGTTAATATAAAAAAAAAAAAAAAACTGACTTTCTTTCTTGCTGACCATAATTAAAAAATATATATATATATTTTTCTTTCTCATCCTTTTTAGTTGCTTTTAATTTCTAGGGTCGCATTGCATATAATAGTAGGAATTCACCAAAGTGATTTGAGCATTTTGAATTGACACTCACCGAAAATATCTTTAAGGGCAAAACCCATTAATCAAGATAAGGTGAGGGATTTCATCACCCTTTCCTTCACCAAAAATCATCGATTCCTCACTACACAAACCCAAGCCTCCTAAAAGAATTAGACGCTGGCCCCTAAGGATTCGAGCTCAATAAGGAACAAGAAATTCTTGAGTGAACTGGTCTAAGTTTATTTGGATTAATTGGTGTCTAAGGCAAGGTTTAGGGTTGCGTAGTTACCGCAAGGAACGAGGTACTTAATTGATCTTTGATCTCCTCTAGTACTATCCTTACTGGCTAATTACCCACGTGAACCGGATTTTTTCACTTAGGAGTTTTTGGTTAGAGCCGGTCTAGCCGAAGTTTAGGCTTAACCCTAGAGTTAGGGTGATTGAAAAGTGATTGCCTTGATTTGTTAATTTCTTTTTCTTCTTCCCTCTTCTTCTCTTTTCACCATCTCACTAACTTTTTCATTTTTTTATTAAAAAACTCTTGATTTTGGTTTATGCAAACTTGGGTTAGGAATAATACCAATCGCTTAGTTCGCCTCGATTCAACTTCTCAACCAAACGAAATGGCCAATCCTCCCGCTCTTCAAGATATCTCGCTACCCAACTAGGAATGCTATCCCTTCATGCATTAAGCTTCCCAAGCAAATGGAACTAATTTCAACTCCGACCACATTTCATCAACATGCTTCCAAAATTTTAGGAACGTAAACCAAGACGATATATTTTCATCTCTCAATTTGTAGAAGTCTCCTCATGATTAAAATGAAAGACCTAACTGAGGATGCAATTAAGCTTCGATTTATTCCTTCACTCTTAAGGACAAAGCGAAAAATGGTATTACAGCTTACGGATTCGATTTCAACCTCGATGATTTTGTAAAAGTTTTTCTAAAAATTCTTCCCAATTCACAAAACGGTCAAGCTCGTAAACAAGATTCAAAATTTTAGGATTGTCCCGTGAGCCATTCGAAGTATTTCGATAGGTTTAAGGATCTCCTCATCCAATGTCCTCACCATGGTCCGAAAAATGGCGATTGTGCCAAATCATTTACGAAGGATTGGACTATCCCGCAAAAACTTCCTTAGAGTCTATGTGTCAAGGGGATTTTATGAAGAAAAATGCCGATGAAGCATGGGATTTCTTAGAGAGTCCGCCGAAAAACCATGCAATGGGAACACCGTGATGACCGTGGTGCATCGGTTCCTCAAGCCCAATCTAGTGGTCCTTCCTTAGGAACGAATATAGCCGCCAAGCAAAGATGGCGACGATCATGCGTAGGCTAGAAGCTCGAAATCAAAGAACGCAGCCTCGCCAAGTCAATCAAATCTCGCCAGTTGTCACAATTGTCGGCCCCATCTCATGTTGCCGATGAATGCCCTCTTTAGGATCCGATCGCCACTAGGTCGTTAACGCCGCATTCCGACCTCCTAGAAATGATCCTTTGCCCCAACCTACAATCCCTTCATGGAATCATCCCAACTTTATGGAATCAAGGAAGTTACCCCAAATCAAAACGCCAATCCCACCTCAAACCAACAAATTCCTAGGGGAAACACGATTCCGCTCAATCCACCAAACAATTTCCATCACTCAAATCTACCTTTTTCGAATTCCCTAACCTGCATCCGAAACACGCCTTGGTGTCATAGAAAAGGGTTTAGAAGCCATGATCAAAACCACCACCAACCTGTTGACTCAATCATCCAACACTCTAAATTCCTTCATGCAAACAACCAACCAAGCGATCAACTCAACACTCAAGCCATCGCCAGATAGAAACCCAACTAGGGCAACTAGCAAACGCCGTGAGTGAAAGAGAGAAAGGAACATTTCGAAGTCAACCCGGACCAATCCAAGGAACTCGTGTTCAACTTTTCACGATCAAGTGAATGCAATCCATTCACAACAAATGCAACTGTGTTAATAATCAAATCCTTCGAATCCAGAGAATTATGTTGAATACATGCATCCCGATACCAACATTTGAAGAACCCTTTGTTAATGAACCTAGGTTTGTAGAAAATAGAAAACAACAAGATTTCATTTTGATGAAATTTTGTTAATAATGAATCTAAGTTCAAAAGCATACAACCATTAATACCTACCTTCCATTGTCGCACACATCACTAAAACCCCGAATTTTGGAATTTAAGCACATCAAGAATTATATCATTTTGAAATTCTTTAAATTTCTGGTAGAATTTTCAGAATAAGGTAGGAGTTAATGTAGAATGTGAGCTTCTCATGTTTCATCTTTTATTCTACATTTTTGTTTGTTGTCCCACAATAATAATAAAAGAATTTATTCTTCTCTCATGTGAGAGTTTCTTGTTCTTTAAAAAAAAAAAAAATCTTGTAAATCACTGTGTATAATAAAAAAAAATTATTTTGGTTTCGCCTCGCATTACCGTGAAAATGCACAATTTTTTTTTCTGTTCCAGTCATCCTAACATCCGTAGTGCTTCCACTCTTCTCTATGTTACTTTCTGCATTTACATTGAGGACAATGCAAATTTTAGGTGGGGTGGACTTAGTCAAATTCTCTCAGATTTTAGTCATCTTTCATTTTCTCATTTTTCATTTTCTTTTTCTTATTTATTTTTCTTTTTCTTTTTCTTTTTAAAAAAAATATATATATATTTGTCACTTGCCAACTTAATAGAGTTGATTAATAGTCTTCTAATCCCGAAGTTAGTTATACACTCAAGTTTACCTTTTATGATAATTTTAAATAAATTTAAAGAATGATTTTCAAAGTGGTATACTTTACTAAAGTTTAACTTGGATGTTTAATCGAGTGATGAAATTTTTATGCTTAACTTAGAGTTGAAAATGATTCTTTAAGTTGCTTTAATCCAAATATTTTTCAGAACATATATACATATACACATATATATATTATACTAACTTAACAAAAGAGTGCTAAAATGGGCACCAAATAAATTTCTCTTAAAATCATCGGTAGTTCTTTATACTAAGCCTAAGTTGACTGAGTAATTAAGCCCGAGGAGTATTTTTATGCTTAATGACCTAAGCCCAATTGGGTTGGGATTCATTGGCCCAAAACTCGCTAGATGGTCACTTAGAAAGCCCGATTAAAAAGAACAAGACTACCAAGAGAAGAAAAAAAAAAAAAAAACTAACCATGTTTTTATATATATGGAAATAATGGTATATGTTCTGGATTTTTCAAAATGGGTTAAGAGACTTGAACATTGTTTGAAACAAAGAGTTAGCATGTTTCCTTCAAAACTTTTGAATTAAATCTTCGAGAAAAACTTGGTTTTGTATCACTACAATGGAAGGATTTCCTCAAGAAGTTTACTTTGAAATCATGATAAAAACGCTTTCTTGAGTATTAACCGACTTGTGGAATTTTTGAATTATTCAATTAGCTTCTTTAAATTGGCAAGTTGATCAATTTTGTGGGTATATTCATCGCAAACCCTCACGAGACTACAACTCGCCCACTAGGGTAACCTAGGGTTTAAAGGCTTGTTGTATGCGCTAAATACAACCGCGATTCTCGCGAAAGTGAGTTAGGATTTTTCTTTCTTTTCTTTTTCATTTTTCTTCCTTGCTAGAGGACTAGCAAAAGTTTAGGTGTGGGGGTATTTGATAATCACATTTTAATGACATTTTAATAACCTCATTATCTATTTTATATCAATAAATATGTTACTAATAACATGTTTTATCTTATTTTGCGAATAATGGAGTATTAATGAATAAAAGCTCAAATGACTCAAATTCTCTCAATTTCTACCAATTGTTGAAGCCCAAATCAAGACAAACGAAGGCCCAAGATACCAAGGAATCCAAGAAGAATTCGTGCAAAAATATCAAGTAAAGACAAAATCGTTGGGAACCAATCGGTTGACCAACGGTTGGCCAACGGTTGGCTAACGGTTGGCTAACGATCGACCAACCGATTGGTCGGCAGCAGATTCAATTTAGGAAAGATTTCTCTTCCTTTTGGCCAAGTTTGATCCAATGGTTCACATCAACTCCGTTGGGGTATAAATAGGGTAGTATCCGAGGGTTTAGAGGTGTGAAATATTTTGTAAAACTCCTTTTGGAGAGAAAGGGTTGCTCTTGTTTTAGAGTACCTTTCATTGTAATAATTTTTCCTCAATAAATAAATATTTTCTCCCCTTCAATCCCATCTTCTTCTTCTTGTTCAAGGACCCAAAGGAGGATGAGTTGATGATGATGAGTTGCGTGTTTTTCTTTATTTCTCTTTATTATTTCTTTTTCTTTCTTGTTATTTATTTGCTTTGTAGTTTAGATTTATTTGCTTTGTAGTTTAGATTTAATAGCTTTTGTAGTTTAGATTTAATTGCTTTGTAGTTAGATTAGTTTAGAATTTTTCTTTTCTTTTTATTTTCTTTTCTTTTTCTATTTGTTTGAATTTCCCAAGATGTTGAACTAAACTCTTGTGGGGATCTAGGTTGCATGAAACTAGTCTAATCTCTTTTGTATTTATGAATCATCTCTTATGCTTAAAAGATCATGTTTAGGTTAATCAACTAGAGAACTAATCGATAGAAGAAGAATTTGATAGTTTATGCTTTCCTTAAGTGGTTTGATAGGCTATGCTTATGAATTCTAGGATTATTATCTTGTTATTACTCTCTTCATGAGTTTGAATTTCAATTAGGTGATAATTTGATAAGTTATGCTTTCCTTAAGTGGTTTGATATCTTATGCTTAATAAATCTAATATGAGATGTGGTAAAAAGAGAATTTTTCATAGATTATAATTTGAGTTAGCTAGTGGATTCAATTCTAGATTCCTTCATCTCTCTTATTGACTTCTCATCTTGTTAATTGTGATTCCTTTCACACACAATCCAAATCCACTCTCTCATCACTTCATCATGCTTTCATACTATCTTGAATAAAACCCTAATTGTCACGCATAATTTGAGAACTGAACTTGAATCAAACACTTCCTATTTCCCGTTCCTCGTGGGATCGACAATCTTAAATACTATAACTTGACAATGGTTGTGCACTTGCGACTATAAAAGGTAAACACTCGTTTTTGCCCATCAACCCCCCCCCTAATTGTATAAATAGGGGGGGGTCTTGCTCATTCGGGGGGAGATCTTGGACTTCGGATTTTTTGAGGATTTGGCTTTGGCTTTGAGGCGGATTTTCGAGGAGTTTCCAAGAATTCTCACGATCCACGAGCCAACGCTGCCTCGGTGCACCGGTACAAGTCCAAATGACGCCGATCCACAAATCGGGTAAGAAAACTCGGTCGAATCCACGATACCCTCTAGGTTAAGCTTCACTAATCTCGGATAGCCAGGATTTCTCCTTGTAGATCTCACCCGCCTCCGCCGATCCTCTCATTCGTGAGTGTGATCCCCGCAGCGCATCCTCTCCTTCGTGAGTGTGATCCTCAGCGCTTCGCTTCCTTCGTGAAACGAGCCCTCTACGCCTCAGAAGTTCCGAACCCGGTTTACACCAGATCGAATTGCGCGGTAGTCCACGGACGAACAAAAGTCCCCTAAGATAGGCAAAGAACTCACGCAGTTTGTGATCCCGAAAATAGAGATCCTCGTGTTTGTTCACAAAAGGAAGAAAGTTGTAATTTTCGCTTTCATTGTACGCCTAAAATAAAGGCATTTTCTTTGTTTGAAATTTTGTTGTAGGCCAACGGCCGCATAATGAAGTTCAAACGAGCAATGAATAACAAACCAACTTTTACCGCGAACAATCGACATGTTTCATGAATATTACCGGTTTTCGCAATTTTACGCCTTATTGAACCCCTCCAGTTTCAAAGCTCGTGGTTGACTGGGACGAGCTCTCGGAATACTTTGGATATCTTCTTTTATTTGATTCTGAAAAGGTATTACTCCTCATTCTGCCTTCAAAGAAGTTGCGTTCTGTTTTTGTCCGCGCTAGCCGTTCATCTTGCAAGTTGAGATGCGGGGCTGACCTTCGCGTTTTGAAATTGAAATGTGGGGTTGACCCTCGCGTTTTTAACTAAGTCTTTTAGACTTTTTTTTAAGGTGCCAAAAGTATAGTGTTAACTTAGCATGCCTTTCATACTTGTGGTTTGAACAAGATTTTAAGGACCTATCGCTCTATTGATGAGAGTCGATAAGTTTAGGTTTTGTCGGAGACAAAATATGAAACCTATAATTTAAACAAGATTTAAGGCCTGTGATGTGAACAAGGCTTACATGGCTTGTGGTGTGAACAAGATTTTCATACTTGTGGTTTGAACAAGATTTTGAGGACCTATCGCTCTATTGATGAGAGTCGATAAGTTTAGATTTTGTCGGGAGATAAAATATGAAACCTGTAATTTAAACAAGATTTAAGGCCTGTGATGTGAACAAGGCTTACATGGCTTGTGGTGTGAACAAGGCTTTTGGGGCTTGTGATGTGAACAATGCTTTTGGGGCTTGTGGTGTGAACAAGGCTTAGGGCTTGTGGTATGAACAAGTCTTGGAACTTATCATCCTATTGAGAAGGATTGATAAGTTGGTTGCGATTTAAGCAAATTGAGGACTTATCATCCTATTGAGGAGGATTGATAAGTTGATTGTGATTTAAGCAAATTTGAGGAATTATCATCCTATTGAAGAGGATTGATAAGTTGATTGTCAGAAGTATGAGGTTAACGTGACAAGGGATACGTTGCAATCGGAGCAACTTTGAGGACTTATCGCTCTATTAAGGAGAGTCGGTAAGTTAATTGTCAAACTCTGCTGGGGATGTGTAGAGATTTTGATAGGATTGTGTTGTGATTTGAACAACTTTATGGACTTATCATCCTATAAAAGAGGATTGATAAGATAATTGACGGGGTTTAGTTGTGATTTGAACAACTTTGAGGAACTTATCTGCTGGGGAAGATTGATAAGTTGATTTTATCATCAGAGGTGCAGTGTTGACTTGATGATCTTTGATACTTGTGATTTGAGCAAGATTGTTAAGATTCATTACTCTATTGGAGAGAGTTGATAAGATGATTGTCAGAGGTATAACATTAACGTGACAGGATTGTGTTGTGATTTGAGCGACTTTGTGGACTTATCATCCTATTGAAGAGGATTGATAAGTTAATTTTGGTACGCTACATTGTCAAAAGTATTTTGTTAACTTGACAATATTTAGAATTTATTATTCTACTCAGAAAATAACAAATAATCAACCCCCAGTCTTTGGGATACATGACGTCTTTTGACAAAATCGACGACGTTTGTAATTATTCTAACTTGATACTATCCGAGTCTTTGGCGTCGGCCTCGCGATTTAGAGCCGGGTCATCAATAGCCAGGTCTTCGGAGTCAGTCTCCTCTTCTTCGGCTTCAACCCTAACAACAATTGCTTCAGCCTGTTCGCCCTGGGAGATTAGCTATTTTCAGGAACGGCATTTCGGAACCCCCATTCGGGCTAGGAGATTGATTTGCAAATTGTGCCGACAGGTGTCAATTAGAGCAGACTGTGTCATACTTGTCGAGCATCGAAGAGCCATGCTTTGAAATCGTTCGACGAAGGCTTTGATAGGCTCTCCCTCCTTTTTCTTAATGGCAAGAAGAGAAGTGACAGAGATTTTCGTGTCATCTTCAAAGAATCGCGGAAGAAGAGTCTCTAAATCTGCTCATTTTCGATACATCCCCGCAGTAGCTTCATGAACCATTCAAAGACAACCCCCTTGAGGGTGCCAATGAACAAACGAGCTGTTATGGCATCGTTTGACATCGCATTCTCAGTCTGTGACTTAAAATGGTAGATATATTGGTTCGGTGATCCCGTGCCGTCGAAAGCTTGTAGCGTCAAGATTTTAAATTTTAGAGGATAAGAAACCGTATCCCATGCTGCAGGATACGGTCTGACAACTCCCTGAACTTGGAGCTCGCACCTATTAGCCATGGCATTGAGGCGAGCTTCCAGTTCTCGCATTTTTATCGATTGAGGACTCTACTCATTTTCGGCCTCTCTTCCTTCTTTAGAGGAGGATTCTACGTGATGGGCTTCTTGATTGGGAGCTTCATTCACTTTTTCTTTTCATTTTGAGGATTGACTCCTCCTCCGTAATGATTTTGGCTGAGGTGTTGAGTCGAACATGTGAACTTGAGCCCTATCTGCAATAAGTTGAGCTATCATGTCTCGGAGTTGGTCGATGGACTCTTGTTGTGATCGCAGGGCTTCTTGCATCACAGCCTGGTGTTCTTCGAGCCTCTTCTTAAAATCTTCGGCATTCTCCATCATGTGTGCAGCGCTCTCATGTTCCATGAAAGAACTGGAAGATTGGGAATCTACAATGGCTGAGTGCTTGTCATCAGGTTCCAACCCCTTAGCTAGCCTCTGATAATTGACAGGAGGTATGACTCCCTATCGTGTCCGAGTGTGCTGGTAAATCCCTTCAAATTTATCAGAGATTTCTCTAACACTCGGAGGATGATTAGTCTCCGATTCATTTAAACTGGAAGCTGATGACCTCCCTCTGCCAACCATATTAATGGTAACTTTAGGATATTCATCCTCTGAAGTCTTCTTCCTATGAGAATGCCGTCGTTCGGTGGGCCAAGCGACGTTCATTAATCGGTTAAACACCGACGGCTTAGCCACATGTGAGCAATGTCGACATGCTGATGATTTGGCATTTGGAACGCGAGGATCGTGTTTGAGCACTTGAATGTGAGGTTGAGACCCGCGTTTTAGATTGGGGACGCGAGGTCCGCGTTTGAATGTTTGAACGCGGGGTTGAAACCCGCATTTTAGATTGGGGACGCGAGGATCGCGTGCAACCCCCTGCTAAACGCGAGGTCCGCGTTTGATCATTTGAACATGGGGTTGAGATCCGCATTTTATAATGGAGACATGAGGTTCGTGTTCGGGCACATAAACGCGAGGTATGCGTTCTGTAAAAGAAACGCGAAGCTCAGGATCGCGTTTCGGCTCACAAACGCGAAGTTCGCGTTGGTTGGCTGGTTGGCCATCTCGGGCCGTGTTCTTCGGCGAGCAGCGCTCTTTTTCACCTGATTTGAGGCTTTTGCAGCGACATCACCATCTTTATTGATCAGGTTAGCCACGGTAACTGAAGGGACTTTGGTCTCCTTAGAGACTTTGTGGATCTTGCGCATAGCCTTGGGGCTAAGGGATCCGGAGGAGAGTGCCTCCTCCAACTTGGCTTGATCGAACTCTACGATCAGAGTTCCAACAGTTGTCCCAATGAGCTTGACGTCAGACTGCTCCACCACCTCTTCATCGGTGAAAGAGATCATCCCCAGCGGAGTCGCCATCTTTTGTTCGTCGGAAAAAATTAAAAAGAGAAGGTGGAGGAATGATATTGTATTGATTCTTTTACTGAAGAATTACAATCTCTATCCTCTAATCTCTTATCGGTTATCCCGATTTATAAAAGAAGGAAGGATGATTTGATCCTCCCTTTTATTTAATGTCGGGTTCTTCGCGGTAGCGGTGAGAGCTTGAATCTTGTATCCCGTTGACAATCCGACCGTCTTGGCTCGTGGGACTTTGTTGTCGTCGCCTCTTGATTTAATGTCTTGGGCGAACTTACAAGGCAAGTTTGGGAACTCTCACAGAGTTTAATGTGAACTTGCCGAGCAAGTTTAGAACTCTGGCTGAGTTGAGAACTCTGAACGAGTTTTAGAAAAGGAGCTTTGATCCTTTTTACCCGAAAGGGTTTCAAGCCAAGCAATCTCAAAGGCCACAGTAGAAGCCTTCCAAGATGATTGAAGGAGAAGCACTCCAAAAGCAAAAGCCTCTCCAAGATCAACTCAAAATACTAACCCCTTCTTCAGCTTAGCTTTCAGCTATTTATAGGGGTTTCAGGGGTGTAACTGACCCCTAAAATCGCTCCTAAATGAGGATTAATGGCCCTCAAATCGTGCAAAACGGTTTTAGAACCGTTTAGAACGTGCTTGAATGAGTCAAACACAAGATTCGCGTTCTGGAGTGAGCCTCGCATCTGTAATTTAGAGCAGGAACGCGGGGGTGGACCTCCGCATTTTGGAACGAAAACGCGGGCACGACCCTCGCGTTTTTATGTTGGAACGCTGGGATAAGTCTCGCATTTTGAATTGGAACGCGGGGATGAGTCCCGCGTTTTGAATTGAAACACGGGGATGCGTCCCGCGTTTTGAATTGAAACGCGGAGGTGAGCCCCGTGTTTTGCTTTGAAGAGATCAATACTTGTAATCTCTTTTCACAAGGATTGTCAACTTGTAATCCTTGTACTCTGGAGATATTAGATTCTGATTCTTCTTTATTGTCGTGAAAGTCATCAGCTTGTAACCTTCATCGACAGTGTTTCATGGATATTGGCTGTCTTCAGTAATTTTTTTACAACCTACAAATGGGGTGCCCGAATTTATTTGCCAAATATTAATATCATCCTGGATTCTTTATGTTTGGAAGTCATCAGTAGGGTTCCTAAAGTTACATCCATCATCATCCTATATCTATTTTGCAAACTTTTGTTAAATCTTACTGATGTAGCTTTGTCATGTCACTACCACGTTAGCGAGAAACTAGTGAAAGTTCAAGTTTGTCTTGTCACATTATTGCCACATCAGTAAAAATTTAATGCAATTACAAGTCTGTCGTGCCGTGTCATTGACACGTCAGCAAAAATTAATGGAAATTTGTAAAAATACCCCAACTAATGATAGAGATACCATTACTAATGTCTTCCAATCATTAAGAATCCAAATAATATTTGACCAATACATTAGGGATCCACTAACGTTCAGTCTATAAACAACACAGAAGAACTAATAAAGATATGCTAACGTGACAGAAATCCAATATCATCCTATTTTCAGAATTAAATATGTAATTTCAATTTTTTTAAAGGATTTTATTGATTACAAGTGACGGCTTATCCTCTACCTTAAAGGGAGATTGTTGATGCTATGGATCGCTGATTATCACATTTTAATTACATTTTATACCCTCATTACCTATTTTATATAAATAAAGATATCACTAATAATCGCTTTTTTTATTAACGGTGTTAATAAAGTATTAATGAATAAAAGCTAAAAGAGAACTCAAATTTCCTCATTTGTCAACCTTTCTTGAAGCAAGCCAGGAAGCCGTAAGCAATCTGGCCAGAAGATGCAAGGATCAAATATAAAAGAAATCAAATAAAAATAATGTTCAAGATGTTAGCCACAAAGAAATGACGATATCTCTCAATCCGGAAGGCGGAATTTAACATATAATATATGAAAATCGCCTATCTCGACGAGACGGAGATAACTGCATTTTTAGTTTTTTCAAATTCCAATCGGTTCACCAACCGGTTGGCCATTAATCGGTTGGCCAACCGACACAACCGATTGGTCCGCAACTAACTCATTTGTGGCTAAGATTTGATCCTTGGAGCCCAAGTTTCATCCAATGGTTCATGTGCATTGCTGTAGGCTATAAATAGGGGTTGAGGGGGAGAGGTTTGAGTGTGAAATATTTTATAAAAACTCCATTTGGAGAGGAGGGTTACTCTTAATTGAGGAGACCTTCCAAAATTGTAACTTTGTTACACAATAAATGAAATTTTCTTTTCCCTTCAATTTCTTCTAATCCAAGGACCAAAAGGAGGATTAGATTAAGATCGAGTTGTTGGTTTCTATTTTATTTCTTTTTCATTTTCTTCTTGTTCATTTATATGCTTTGTAGCTTAGATTTACTTTCATGCAATTTACTTTCATAATTTATTTTCATGCAATGTATTTACTTTCTAGAATAGATTTTCCTTTTCTTTAATTCACCTTGAGGCTAGAACCTCTAGGGGATTACCCTTTTCTAAGTGTGGAGCTATTCGTGGGATCCTAGAGATTGTTTGAAACTAGCTAACAAATCCAACTCATTTCCATGAGATTGAGATAAGCTAAGTGGATCTACTCTAGATTCCTCATATCTTTAATTAATCCTCCATACTTTACATTTTGATTTTGCACTTATCCTTGTTTTCCATTTGTTTGTTATTTTCCTTCTTGATTTTGCACTTATCCTTGTTTTCCATTTGTTTATTTTCCTTATTCTGATTTTGATTTTCCTTTACCTCTCCTCTCTCTCAATCTTGTTTTCTTTTATTTTGCACTTATTTTCATCTCATATTCCTCCATGCATATAATCTCAAACCTAGTTTTGTTATTATGTGCATATAACCACCACCACTCTCAACTTTATTTTCTCCTCTTTTGCACATAATCCACAATCCACTCTCTTACCTCTCCACATCCACTTTCACCATTTTATCATTTTATTTTATTTTAATAAACTCCTAATTGTCGCAAGATAATTTGAGAACCAAAACTTGAGCAAAACTCCTCCTACTTTCTCGTTCCTCGTGATCGATAATCTTTATATATAACTTGATAAGGGTTGTATACTTGCAACTAAGGTAATCACTCAAAATTACCCATCAAGTTTTGGCGCCGGTTTCGGGAACGTGCATAAGTATTTTGATTAAGTTTGGTTCCTTATTTTGTGTGTTTCTTTTGTGTAGGAACTTGGAGCTTGAAGATCAAGAGTTGAAGATTCAAGATTGAAGAATTGCCTCCAACGAGGCTTTGCATTGCTTTTGCGTGGGTAACTTCTCTATCTAGTATTTTCAATTCCACCCTTTAGATAGTTCATATACATTAGAGACAATTAGGATAAAATAAAAATAAAAATAAAAATAAAAGGATTTTTTACCCTTGTCAACCTTTTCTTGGCCGAGATCAAGCCGAGCAATCTACGACAGAAGATGGGATCAAATATAAAAGAAATCAAATAAAAATAATGTTCAAGATGTTAGCCACAAAGAAATCATATCTCTCAATGAATTTAACATATAATATATGAAAATCGCCTATCTCGACGAGACGAGAGATAGCATTTTAGTTTTTCAAATTCAATCGGTTCACCAACCGGTTTGGCCAATCGGTTGGCCAACCGGAGACTGTGACCAGTGGTCAAATAACTGATTTGTGGCTAAGATTTGATCCTTGGAGCAAGTTTCATCCAATGGTTCATGTGCATTGCTGTAGGCTATAAATAGGGGTTGAGGGAGAGGTTTGAGTGTGAAATATTTTATAAAAACTCCATTTGGAGAGGAGGGTTACTCTTAATTGAGGAGACCTTCCAAAATTGTAACTTTGTTACACAATAAATGAAATTTTCACCCTTCAATTTCCTTTCTCTTCTAATCCAAGGACCAAGGAGGATTAGATTAAGATCGAGGAGTTGTTGGTTTCTATTTTATTTCTTTTTCATTTTCTTCTTGTTCATTTATATGCTTTGTAGCTTAGATTTACTTTCATGCAATTTACTTTCATGCAATTTACTTTCATGCAATGTATTTACTTTCTAGAATAGATTTTCCTTTTCTTTAATTCACCTTGAGGCTAGAACCCTCTAGGGATTACCCTAAGTGTGGAGCTAATATTTTGGGATCCTAGAGATTGTTTGAAACTAGCTAACAAATCCAACTCATTTCCATGAGATTGAGATAAGCTAAGTGGATCTACTCTAGATTCCTCATATCTTTAATTAATCCTCCATACTTTACATTCTTGATTTTGCACTTATCCTTGTTTTCCATTTGTTTGTTATTTTCCTTCTTGATTTTGCACTTATCCTTGTTTTCCATTTGTTTGTTATTTTCCTTTATTCTTGATTTTGATTTTCCTTTACCCTCTCCTCTCTCTCAATCTTGTTTTCTTTTATTTTGCACTTATTTTCTCAATCATATTCCTCCATGTGCATATAATCTCAAACCTAGTTTTGTTATTATGTGCATATAACCACCACACTCTCTCACTTTATTTTCTCCTCTTTTGCACATAATCCACAATCCTCTCTCTTACCTCTCCACATCCACTTTCACCATTTTATCATTTTAGTTTTATTTTAATAAACTCCTAATTGTCAGCATAATTTGAGAACCAAAACTTGAGCAAAACTCCTCCTACTTCTCGTTCCTCGTGGGATCGATAATCTTTATACTATAACTTGATAGGGTTGTATACTTGCAACTAAGGTAATCACTCAAAAATTACCCATCAAGTTTTTGGTGCCCTGGGAGCGGTGCATAAGTAGGATTTTGATTAAGTTTGGTTCCTTATTTTGTGTTTTTCTTTGTGTAGGAACTTGGCTTGAAGATCAAGAGTTGAAGATTCAAGATTGAAGAATTGCCTCCAACGAGGCTTTGCATTGCTTTTGCGTGGGTAACTTCTCTATCTAGTATTTTCAATTCCACCCTTTAGATAAGTTCATATACATTAGAGACAATTAGGATAAAATAAAAATAAAAATAAAAATAAAAGGATTTTTTTTACCCTTGTCGACCCTAATAAACTTTATTTTTTTTTTTGGCAATGATACATAATAAAAATAAAAAGATTTTTGTTTTTGCATCCTTTTTAGTTGCTTTTAATTCTTAGGGTTGCATTTCATATAATAGTAGGAATTCACCAAGTGATTTGAGCATCTTGATTTGGCACACACTTGAAAATATCTTAAGGGCAAAAACCCATTAATCAAGATAAGGTGAGGGATTTCATCACCCTTTCCTAGCCCAAAATCACTAATTCCTCACTACACATACCCAAGCCTCTTAAAATTTGATTAGGCGTTGGCCCCTAAGGTTCGAGCTCATTAAGGAACAAGAAATCCTTAAGTGAACAGTCCAAGTTTATTTGGATTAATGGTGTCTAAGGCAAGGTTTAGGGTTGCGTGGCTCAGAAAGGAAAGAGGTACTTAATTGATCTTTGATCTCCCTCTAGCTATCCTTACACGGCTAATTACCCAAGTAAACTTTGATCTTTTCACTAAGGGAATTTTTAGTTAGGGTGGTCTAAGTCAAGTTTAGGCTTAACCCAGAGTTAGGGTGATTGGAAAGTGATTGCCTTGATTTTATTTTTAGTTAGTTTTCCTTTTTTTTTTTCTCATCATCTTCTTAACTTTTCTCTTATCCTTTTCAAATAAAAAAATAAAAATAAAAATTTGATTTTGGTGTATGCAAACTTGGGTTAGGGATAATACTAATCGTTTAATTCGTTTTGATCCATCTCTTGAACCAAACGAAATGGCTAATACCAACCCACTGTTCTTCAAGATGTTTGTTACCCTAGAAATGCAATCCCCTCTTGCATAAAACTCCCAGAGGTAAATGGAACCAATTTTGAACCGGCATTTCATAAACATGCTTCCCAAATTCTTAGGAGTCGAAGCGGAAGACATACATCTTTATCTCCGAATTTGAAGAAGTTTGCCTCATGATTAAAATGAGGGACTTAACTGAAGATGCGATCAAACTCCGATTTATTCCATTTGCCCTTAAGGACAAAGCCAAAAATGGTATAGCTTGCCCTACAATCCATCTCAACTTGGGGTGAATTTGTAGCTTTTTCAGAAAAATTCTTTCCTATCCACAAAACAATCAAGCTTAGAAACAACATTCAAAATTTTAAAATTGTCGGGAGAACCTTTTAAGTATTTTGATAAATTCAAAGATCTTCTTATCCAATGTCCTCACCATGGTCTTGAAAAGTGGCGATTATGCCAAATCATTTATGAAGGATTAGATTATTCTTCAAAACTTCCTTAGAGTCAATGTGTCAAGGGGATTTTATGAAAAAAAAACTGACTAAGCTTGGGACTTTTAGAGAATTTATCCGAGAAACCATGCAAAGGGGAATACCGTGATTCATCAAGCACTAATCCAGCTTCTAGAGGTCCTTCCTTAGAGTCAAACATAGCCGGGCTAAGATGGCTACAATTCTACGCAGTTAGAAACTTTAGAAACCAAAGAACGAGCTCCGGCTCAAATCAATCAAGTTTCGCCTCAAGTTGTCATAACCTGCCTTTCTACGACCCATGCTTCTGAGCAATGTCCACTCTTAGGAAATACTCAATCTCTAGAATGATGAATGTCTGATTCCAAAGATCCGATTACGATCCATTTTCTCCAACCTATAATCAGTGTTGAGAAATCATCCAATTTTGCATGGAATCGTATTTCTGAAATCAAAATTTCACCCCTTCAAACCAACAATTCTAGGGCAACGCAGCTTTCAGTTCTCAAACCAATTTTCCACAACCAAATCAGCAATTTCCAAATCAGCCTTCATCATCAATCTACAAATCATATTCCTTCAAATGTTGAGAAACGCCTTAATGTTTTGGAAAGGGGTTTGGAAGCCTTGATTAAACCTCTACACGCACTACCTAACTTGTTGACTCAAACATCTAGCACGATGAACTCCTTTATGCAATCAATCAGACAAATTCTCAACTCCAACACTCAAGCCATAGCTAGATTAGAAACCCAACTGGTCAACTAGCTAGCTTATAAGTGAGAGAGAAAGGATCATTTCCGAAGTCAACCCGCACCAATCCAAGAAACGCTGGGTCAAGTTCAACTTTCAAGATCAAGTGAATGCAATCCATTCACAAATCCAAGTAACCGTGTTAATAATCAAGTCCTTCTAATCCAGAGAATTATGTTGAATACATGCATCTTGAAGCCAACATTTGAAGAACCCTTTGTCAATGAACTTAGATTTTTAGAAAATAGAAAACAACAAGATTTCATTTTTGATGAAATTTTGTTAATAACGAATCTAAGTTCAAAAGCATACAACCATTAATACCTACCTTCCATTGCAAACATCACTAAAAACCCTGAAATTCTTAGAATTTATGTATTCTCTTGCGCTTTTGAATGATAGAACTTGGCTATAGATTATTTTCAATTTTTAATGATATGATTGTTCTCCTCCACTCCCAATCAGTAATTGATGTAAATTTTAAATAAAAGTATGTATATTTTCTAAAAGTTCTATGTAATTCAAAATTATTTTTGTGTTTAGTTAAATCTGACATTGACAATGTAATTTATTTAGTTCATATTTTGAACATATACAGACTTTGCATGCCCTTTTAATGTGTTTTAGGTAGTTCTTTTATATTTTATTTAATTATTTGATAAATTTCAAATTTTCTATAATACTTTAATAATGATGGAAACCGAATTATGTTTTTAGGTCATTTTATATGACTGATGTTGACGAGACAAATTCGATGACCAGGACGGAAATACGATGTGAATTCTACTAATATCGAGCTAGAGCCAGAAAATTGATGATGTTAATTCTAATGATAATGCCAATTATGATATTACGGATTGTTGGAATGGAATTTCCTACATACATTTCCATGTATAATTATTACAACGATATGTAAAAATAAAAGGATTCAATGTCCTAATAAGTTCAAGCAATTACTCTAGAAAAGAAGGAAAGGAGAACTCATACCAAAGACTTTTGTTTGCAATAAGGAAGACCTAAAATCAGCAAATGATAAGAGGGAGCATGGAAAAATAGTTAGTCATCGAAGAGATATAAGAGTCGGATGCAAGGCGATGTTGCTGAGTAAATCGAACTGATAAAAGTGCATGGAGTAATAGAAGAATATTTCTTTGGAGTTTTTATATCGTCTTTCCTTTCTGCATATAATTTATATATCACTAATTACTTGGTCATAAATGATGGCGTAATATAAGAACATCACCTTATCAAATTTTATGGTCTTGTGTTCTTTCAAAGAGATGAAAAGTAGTTTAGTAAGAACTGTGCATATACACGTTACTTCTATTTTTTCCTCCAACTAAACATTTCATGTTTCGTACTTATACGTGCAAAATAATAATAATAATAACAATTGTTGCAAATGTGTGTGAGAGGAGAGCATCTTAATTTTCTGCCTTCAATCTAAGAGAAGATCTTGACATATTCACGAATCACAGGCTAGGAATGATTTCTGTGTGTATCAATACTATTTCTATACTATTATATAGTAGTGCTTTATTGAACTTAAGTTCATATCGACATTACAAGACCAACTTTTCTAACCACTCATCTTGCTTTGGGATCCGTGAAAGATATAGCCACTTTGAGATTTGTGCATCACAAATCTCAAGGCAAGATGAGTGGATAAAAAGGTGCACCACTATTCATATGAACTTAAGTTCATAGGAGCTCTCTACTATTATATATATATATAAAGGAAGTAGTGAGGGTAGCGGAAAATTTAGATGAGTGATGGAGGTACCATTCATTTCAATTGTATTTGGGAGGGTAAATTTATAATTTCATATAGATACTTTTCCTTAATTTTAATTTTTCTTTGCTTTTTATAGAACATTTTAAACTATGACATGATTATATAATTAGGGTCCACTAATAAAATATCCATCACATTGTATGTTATAAGAGATATAAGTATATGTGAAACGATAAGGTTCTTTTCCAAAAAGAATTTAATTGAAATCTCAAGGTGTGCTAATTAAATATTATTAAAAGTCAAAATATACTTAGCTCAAAAATAATTAAAAAGAGAATAAATTTTGGCTTCACCCCTTATCTTGAAGGTATTTGCAGAATTTTTATCATTGTTCAAGTCAATCAACAAATGTAAGTGCTTCAATTATTATCTGTTTTACTTGTGCATAATAGAATTTGCATTGAGGACAATGCAAAATTTAGGGGGGTGGGGATTAGTCATTTTATCTTTATCTTTTATTTTTTTTTTCCTCTTTTTCACCATTTTTTCTTTTATGTCATTTTTACCTCTTTTCATAAAAAAAAGTCACTTGCCAACTTAATAGAGTTGATTAATAATTGATCTATTTAATAGAATTTAAAGTCTTCTAATCCTTAGTTAGTTCTATACTCAAGTTTACCTTTTATGATAACTCCAAATAAATTTCTTAAGAAATGATTTTCAAAGTAGTATACTTTACTTAAGTTTTAACTTAGATTTTTAATTAAAGTAATGAAATTTTGCATGCCTAACTTAGAGTTGAAAATAATTCCAAATATTGTTCAATATATATACATATACACATATATATATTATACTAACTTAACAAAAGAAGAAAATTCTCTTAAAATCATTGGTGGTTCTATTTTACTAAGCCTAAGTTGACTGAGTAATTAAGCCCGAGGAGTATTTCTATGCTTAATGACCTAAGCCCAATTGGGTTGGGATTCATTGGCCCAAAACTCGCTAAATGGTCACTTAGAAAGTCCTATTATATATATATATATATATATATATATATATATATATATATATATATATATATATATATATATATATATATATATATATATATATATATATATATATATATATATATATATATATATATATATATATATATATATATATATATATATATATATATATATATATATATATATATATATATATATATATATATATATATATATATATATATATATATATATATATATATATATATATATATATATATATATATATATATATATATATATATATATATATATATATATATATATATATATATATATATATATATATATATATATATATATATATATATATATATATATATATATATATATATATATATATATATATATATATATATATATATATATATATATATATATATATATATATATATATATATATATATATATATATATATATATATATATATATATATATATATATATATATATATATATATATATATATATATATATATATATATATATATATATATATATATATATATATATATATATATATATATATATATATATATATATATATATATATATATATATATATATATATATATATATATATATATATATATATATATATATATATATATATATATATATATATATATATATATATATATATATATATATATATATATATATATATATATATATATATATATATATATATATATATATATATATATATATATATATATATATATATATATATATATATATATATATATATATATATATATATATATATATATATATATATATATCATCCTAATTAATTTAATGTGTCAGATGAAAACCGTATCAAGTTGGCCATATGAAGTAAATTATAATTATATAGGTCAAGTTTGAATTCCAGTATTTTGTCAGGATTGGATCATATGAACTAAAAGCACACCCATGTGCTCAAAATTTCAATAAAGCTTAGTAGCATCTCAAGTGGTGGCCCCTTCTATGATCTCTAGAGATAGCTAAATTGGGATAAGTCAATAATGTAGACAAGAACAATAATAAGTTCTAATTAAATTGGTCAGAGGTTATGATTCCATTAATAAATTAAAAGTGGAGTCAACTTGAAAGAATGGAATAAGCGGCATTTGATTACAAAATGGTGTGAAATTGGCGAGGGTCAGTGACACTATGCAAAAGAGGAAAATTTAGATGAGTGATGGAGGTACCATTCATTTCAATTGTATTTGGGAGGGTAAATTTATAATTTCATATAGATACTTTTCCTTAATTTTAATTTTTCTTTGCTTTTTATAGAACATTTTAAACTATGACATGATTATATAATTAGGGTCCACTAATAAAATATCCATCACATTGTATGTTATAAGAGATATAAGTATATGTGAAACGATAAGGTTCTTTTCCAAAAAGAATTTAATTGAAATCTCAAGGTGTGCTAATTAAATATTATTAAAAGTCAAAATATACTTAGCTCAAAAATAATTAAACATACTAATTTGAAAATGAAATATAAAAAGACTATTCTTAAATTGATATTATTTAAAGTTCTCATAGGATGATTTTCTAAAACTATTCATCAAATTGCTAATGCCCTCTGCTTTTTTTTCCCCAAGTCAATTTATCACTCAAATTGAACTATAAATAATATCCAATTTTGAATAAAGTGACATTAAATTATTCATCTCAAATAAAAAAATAACCTAAAATGGTCAGAGAAAAATCAATGAAACTTTGGTGTATTAAAATGGATCTTTTATATAGTAAATAGGATACTAAGTTTTAATGTTTGCTGCTCGTGCATTTGCACGTGCAAATATATATATATATATATATATATATATATATATATATATATATATATATATATATATATATATCATCCTAATTAATTTAATGTGTCAGATGAAAACCGTATCAAGTTGGCCATATGAAGTAAATTATAATTATATAGGTCAAGTTTGAATTCCAGTATTTTGTCAGGATTGGATCATATGAACTAAAAGCACACCCATGTGCTCAAAATTTCAATAAAGCTTAGTAGCATCTCAAGTGGTGGCCCCTTCTATGATCTCTAGAGATAGCTAAATTGGGATAAGTCAATAATGTAGACAAGAACAATAATAAGTTCTAATTAAATTGGTCAGAGGTTATGATTCCATTAATAAATTAAAAGTGGAGTCAACTTGAAAGAATGGAATAAGCGGCATTTGATTACAAAATGGTGTGAAATTGGCGAGGGTCAGTGACACTATGCAAAAGAGGAAAATTTAGATGAGTGATGGAGGTACCATTCATTTCAATTGTATTTGGGAGGGTAAATTTATAATTTCATATAGATACTTTTCCTTAATTTTAATTTTTCTTTGCTTTTTATAGAACATTTTAAACTATGACATGATTATATAATTAGGGTCCACTAATAAAATATCCATCACATTGTATGTTATAAGAGATATAAGTATATGTGAAACGATAAGGTTCTTTTCCAAAAAGAATTTAATTGAAATCTCAAGGTGTGCTAATTAAATATTATTAAAAGTCAAAATATACTTAGCTCAAAAATAATTAAACATACTAATTTGAAAATGAAATATAAAAAGAAATCATACTAACCATGTTTTTATATATAGTTATATTTGTATATGTTCTTGAAGAATTAAATGGATTAAAAGACTTGAAGTTTGTTTAAAACAAAGAGTTAGCATGTTCTTTTCAAAACTTTTAAATTAAATTTTTGAGTTAAACTTGGTTTTGTATAACTATAATGGAAGGATTTTTTAAGAAAATTACATTGGAGTTATGATAAAATATTTTCTTGAGTATTAACCAACTTCAATTGGAATGTTTGAAGATATCAAATGAATTAATTATTTCATTAACTTCTTTAAATTGGCAAGTTGACTGAATTTTGTGGGTATATTCACGCAAACCCTCACGAGACTACAACTCGTCCACTAGGGTAACCTAGGGTTTAAAGGCTTGTTGTATGCGCTAAATACAACCAGCGATTCTGAAAGTGTGTTAAGTTTTTATTTTATTTGCTAGAGGACTAGCAAAAGTTTAGTGTGGGGGTATTTGATTATCACATTTTAATTACATTTTATACCCTCATTACCTATTTTATATGAATAAAGATATCACTAATAATCGCTTTTTATCTTAATTTGCGAGGTTAATAAAGTATTAATGAATAAAAGCTAAAAAGAGAACTCAAATTTCCTCATTTGTCAACCTTTTCTTGAAGCCGGAGATCAAGCCGAGCAATCTCGAAGTAGAAGATGCAAGGATCAAATATAAAAGAAATCAAATAAAATAATGTTCAAGATGTTAGCCACAAAGAAATGACGATATCTCTCTCTCAATCGAGGAATTTAACATATAATATATGAAAATCGCCTATCTCGACGAGACGGAGATAACTGCATTTTTAGTTTTTCAAATTCCAATCGGTTCACCAACCGGTTGGCCAATCGGTGCCAACGATTATTACAAATTGGTTAAATCTACTTCGATTTGTGGCTAAGATTTGATCCTTGGAGCCCAAGTTTCATCCAATGGTTCATGTGCACTGTAGGCTATAAATAGGGTTGAGGGGAGAGGTTTGAGTGTGAAATATTTTATAAAAACTCCATTTGGAGAGGAGGGTTACTCTTAATTGAGGAGACCTTCCAAAATTGTAACTTTTGTTACACAATGAAATTTTTTTCACCTTCAATTTCCTTTCTCTTCTTCTAATCCAAGGACCAAAAGGAGGATTAGATTAAGATCAGGAGTTGTTGGTTTCTATTTTATTTCTTTTTCATTTTCTTTCTTGTTCATTTATATGCTTTGTAGCTTAGATTTACTTTCATGCAATTTACTTTCATGCAATTTACTTTCATGCAATGTATTTACTTTCTAGAATAGATTTTCTTTTCTTTAATTCACCTTGAGGCTAGAACCCTCTAGGGATTACCCTTTCTAAGTGTGGAGCTAATATTTGTGGGATCCCTAGAGATTGTTTGAAACTAGCTAACAAATCCAACTCATTTCCATGAGATTGAGATAAGCTAAGTGGATCTACTCTAGATTCCTCATATCTTTAATTAATCCTCCATACTTTACATTCTTGATTTTGCACTTATCCTTGTTTTCCATTTGTTTGTTATTTTCCTTCTTGATTTTGCACTTATCCTTGTTTTCCATTTGTTTGTTATTTTCCTTCTTGATTTTGCACTTATCCTTGTTTTCCATTTGTTTGTTATTTTCCTTCTTGATTTTGCACTTATTTTCTCGCATCTCATATTCCTCCATGTGCATATAATCTCAAACCTAGTTTTGTTATTATGTGCATATAACCACCACCACACTCTCAACTTTATTTTCTTCTTTTGCACATAATCCACAATCCACTCTCTACCTCTCCACATCCACTTTCACCATTTTATCATTTTAGTTTTATTTTAATAAACTCCTAATTGTCACAAGATAATTTGAGAACCAAAACTTGAGCAAAACTCCTCCTACTTTCTTCCTCGTGGGATCGATAATCTTTTATACTATAACTTGATAAGGGTTGTATACTTGCAACTAAGGTAATCACTCAAAATTACCCATCAAGTTTTTGCATGGGTCGGAACGTGCATAAGTAGGATTTTGATTAAGTTTGGTTCCTTATTTTGTGTGTTTTCTTTGTGTAGGAACTTGGAGCTTGAAGATCAAGAGTTGAAGATTCAAGATTGAAGAATTGCCTCCAACGAGGCTTTGCATTGCTTTTGCGTGGGTAACTTCTCTATCTAGTATTTTCAATTCCACCCTTTAGATAAGTTCATATACATTAGAGACAATTAGGATAAAATAAAAATAAAAATAAAAATAAAAGGATTTTTTACCCTTGTCTAATTCTAATAAACTTTATTTTTTTATTGTCGACCATAATAAAAAAATAAAAAGATTTTTGTTTTGCATCCTTTTAGTTGCTTTTAATTTTAGGGTTGCATTTCATATAATAGTAGGAATTCACCAAGTGATTTGAGCATCTTGATTTGGCACACACTTGAAAATATCTTAAGGGCAAAACCCATTAATCAAGATAAGGTGAGGGATTTCATCACCCTTTCCTTAGCCCAAAATCACTAATTCCTCACTACACATACCCAAGCCTCTTAAAATTTGATTAGACGCTGGCCCCTAAGGATTCGAGCTCATTAAGGAACAAGAAATCCTTAAGTGAACAGTCCAAGTTTATTTGGATTAATTGGTGTCTAAGGCAAGGTTTAGGGGTTATGTGGCCCAAAGGAAAGAGGTACTTAATTGATCTTTGATCTCCCTCTAGTACTATCCTTCGCTAATTACCCAAGTAAACTTTGATCTTTTCACTAAGGGAATTTTTAGTTAGAGTCGGTCTAAGTCAAGTTTAGGCTTAACCCTAGAGTTAGGGTGATTGGAAAGTGATTGCCTTGATTTATTTTTAGTTAGTTTTTCCTTTTTTTTTTTCTCATCATCTTCTTAACTTTTTCTCTTATCCTTTTCAAATAAAAAAATAAAAAAATAAAAAATTTGATTTTGGTGTATGCAAACTTGGGTTAGGGATAATACTAATCGCTTAATTGCTTTTGATCCATCTCTTGAACCAAACGAAATGGCTAATACCAACCCACCTGTTCTTCAAGATGTTTGTTACCCCACTAGAAATGCAATCCCTCTTGCATAAAACTCCCCGAGGTAAATGGAACCAATTTTGAACTTCGACCGCATTTCATAAACATGCTTCCCAAATTCTTAGAAGTCAGCGAGAAGGCATACATCTTTATCTCCTAATTTGAAGAAGTTTGCCTCATGATTAAAATGAGGGACTTAACTGAAGATGCGATCAAACTCCGATTTATTCCATTTGCCCTTAAGGACAAAGCCAAAAATGGTCAGATAGCTTGCCCAGAATCCATCTCAACTTGGGGTGAATTTGTAGAGTTTTTACGAAAAATTCTTTCCTATCCACAAAACAATCAAGCTTAGAAACAACATTCAAAATTTTAAAATTGTCCCGGGAGAACCTTTTTGGAAGTATTTTGATAAATTCAAAGATCTTCTTATCCAATGTCCTCACCATGGTCTTGAAAAGTGGCGATTATGCCAAATCATTTATGAAGGATTAGATTATTCTTCAAAAACTTCCTTAGAGTCAATGTGTCAAGGGGATTTTATGAAAAAAAACGCTGACGAAGCTTGGGACTTTTTAGAGAATTTATCCGAGAAAACCATGCAGTGGGAATACTGTGATTCATCAGTTACCCAATCCAGTTCTAGAGGTCCTTCCTTAGAGTCAAACATAGCCTCTGAAGCTAAGATGGCTACAATTCTCTGAGTTAGAAACTTTAGAAACCAAAGAACGAGCTCCGCTCAAATCAATCAAGTTTACGCCTCGGGTTGTCATGCTTGTCTTTCTACCCATGCTTGAGCAATGTCCACTCTTAGGAAATACTCAATCTCTAGAGCGGATGAATCTCATTCCGACATCCGATTAATGATCCATTTTCTCCAACCTATAATCCAGGTTGGAGAAATCATCCAATTTTGCATGGAATCGTGGCAATTTCTGAAATCAAAATTTCACTCCCTCTTCAAACCAACAATTCCCTAGGGCAACGCAGCTTTTCAGTTCTCAAACCAATTTTCCACAACCAAATCAAGAATTTCCAAATCGGTTTCCTCATCATCAATCTACAAATCATATTCCTTCAAATGTTGAGAAACGCCTTAATGTTTTGGAAAGGGGTTTGGAAGCCTTGATTAAACCTCTACGGACCACGAACTTGTTGACTCAAACATCTAGCACGATGAACTCCTTTATGCAATCAGGACAAATTCTCAACTCCAACACTCAAGCCATAGCTAGATTAGAAACCCAGCTTGGTCAACTAGCTAGCTATAAGTGAGAGAGAGAAAGGATCATTTCGAGTCAACCCGTGACCAATCCAAGAAACGCGGGGTCAAGTTCAACTTTTCAAGATCAAGTGAATGCAATCCATTCACAACAGTCAAATAACAGGGTTAATAATCAAGTCCTTCTAGCAGAGAATTATGTTGAATACATGCATCTTGAAGCCAACATTTGAAGAACCCTTTGTCAATGAACTTAGATTTTAGAAAATAGAAAACAACAAGATTTCATTTTTGATGAAATTTTTGTTAATAACGAATCTAAGTTCAAAAGCATACAACCATTAATACCTACCTTCCATTCTTTAAAACATCACTAAAACCCTGAAATTCTTAGAATTTAAGCACATCATGATTATATCATTTTGAAATTCTTTAAATTTGAGGTAGAATTAATAAGGTAGGATTTAATGTAGAATGTGAGCTTCTCATGTTTCATCTTTTATTCTACATTTTTATTTTTGTATCATAATAATAAAAGGATTTATTCTTCTCTCATGTGAGAGTTTCTTATTGTTCTTTATTAAAAATAAAAAAAAAAAAATAATTAAAAAAAAAGAGAATAAATTTTGGCTTCACCCCTTATCTTGAAGGTATTTGCAGACTTTTTATCATTGTTCAAGTCGACCGAACAAATGTAAGTGCTTCAATTATTATCTGTTTTACTTTGTGCATAATAGAATTTGCATTGAGGACAATGCAAAATTTAGGTGTGGGGTGGGATTAGTCATTTTTATCTTTATCTTAGTCATTTTTTCCTCTTTTTCTTACCATTTTTTTCTTTTTATGTCATTTTTACCTCTTTTCATAAAAAGTCACTTGCCAACTTAATAGAGTTGATTAATAATTGATCTATTTAATAGAATTTAAAGTCTTCTAATCCTTAGTTAGTTCTATACTCAAGTTTACCTTTTATGATAACTCCAAATAAATTTCTTAAGAAATGATTTTCAAAGTAGTATACTTTACTTAAGTTTTAACTTAGATTTTTAATTAAAGTAATGAAATTTTTGCATGCCTAACTTAGAGTTGAAAATAATTCCAAATATTGTTCAGAATATATATACATATACACATATATATATTATACTAACTTAACAAAAAGAAGAAAAATTTCTCTTAAAATCATTGGTGGTTCTATTTTACTAAGCCTAAGTTGACTGAGTAATTAAGCCCGAGGAGTATTTCTATGCTTAATGACCTAAGCCCAATTGGGTTGGGATTCATTGGCCCAAAACTCGCTAAATGGTCACTTAGAAAGCCCGATTAAAAAGAACAAAACCACCAAGGAATAAAGAGTAAATAAAATAAAAAAATTTTAAAAAATCATACTAACCATGTTTTTATATATAGTTATATTTGTATATGTTCTTGAAGAATTAAATGGATTAAAAGACTTGAAGTTTGTTTAAAACAAAGAGTTAGCATGTTCTTTTCAAAACTTTTAAATTAAATTTTGAGTTAAACTTGGTTTTGTATAACTATAATGGAAGGATTTTTTAAGAAAATTACATTGGAGTTATGATAAAAATATTTTCTTGAGTATTAACCAACTTCAATTGGAATGTTTGAAGATATCAAATGAATTAATTATTTCATTAACTTCTTTAAATTGGCAAGTTGACTGAATTTTGTGGGTATATTCACCTGAAACCCTCACGAGACTACAACTCGCCCACTAGGGTAACCTAGGGGTTTAAAGGCTTGTTGTATGCTAAATACAACCGCTGACCTAAAGTGTGTTAAGTTTTTTATTTTATTTGCTAGAGGACTAGCAAAAGTTTAGGTGTGGGGTATTTGATTATCACATTTTAATTACATTTTATACCCTCATTACCTATTTTATATGAATAAAGATATCACTAATAATCGCTTTTTATCTTAATTTGCGTGTTAATAAAGTATTAATGAATAAAAGCTAAAAAGAGAACTCAAATTTCTCATTTGTCAACCTTTTACTGAAGCCGAGATCAAGCCGAGCAATCTACGTAGAAGATGCAAGGATCAAATATAAAAGAAATCAAATAAAAATAATGTTCAAGATGTTAGCCACAAAGAAATGACGATATCTCTCAATCCGAAGGCGAATTTAACATATAATATATGAAAATCGCCTATCTCGACGAGACGGAGATAACTGCATTTTTAGTTTTTTCAAATTCCAATCGGTTCACCAACCGGTTGGCCAATCGGTTGGCCAACCGATTGGCCAACCGATTGGTCCGTAACTAACTCGATTTGTGGCTAAGATTTGATCCTTGGAGCCCAAGTTTCATCCAATGGTTCATGTGCATTGCTGTAGGCTATAAATAGGGGTTGAGGGGGAGAGGTTTGAGTGTGAAATATTTTATAAAAACTCCATTTGGAGAGGAGGGTTACTCTTAATTGAGGAGACCTTCCAAAATTGTAACTTTTGTTACACAATAAATGAAATTTTTCACCCCTTCAATTTCCTTTCTCTTCTTCTAATCCAAGGACCAAAAGGAGGATTAGATTAAGATCAGGAGTTGTTGGTTTCTATTTTATTTCTTTTTCATTTTCTTTCTTGTTCATTTATATGCTTTGTAGCTTAGATTTACTTTCATGCAATTTACTTTCATGCAATTTACTTTCATGCAATGTATTTACTTTCTAGAATAGATTTTCCTTTTCTTTAATTCACCTTGAGGCTAGAACCCTCTAGGGGATTACCCTTTTCTAAGTGTGGAGCTAATATTCGTGGGATCCCTAGAGATTGTTTGAAACTAGCTAACAAATCCAACTCATTTCCATGAGATTGAGATAAGCTAAGTGGATCTACTCTAGATTCCTCATATCTTTAATTAATCCTCCATACTTTACATTCTTGATTTTGCACTTATCCTTGTTTTCCATTTGTTTGTTATTTTCCTTCTTGATTTTGCACTTATCCTTGTTTTCCATTTGTTTGTTATTTTCCTTTATTCTTGATTTTGATTTTCCTTTACCCTCTCTCTCTCTCAATCTTGTTTCTTTTATTTTGCACTTATTTTCTCAATCTCATATTCCCTCCATGTGCATATAATCTCAAACCTAGTTTTGTTATTATGTGCATATAACCACCACCACACTCTCAACTTTATTTTCTCCTCTTTTGCACATAATCCACAATCCACTCTCTCTTACCTCTCCACATCCACTTTCACCATTTTATCATTTTAGTTTTATTTTAATAAACTCTAATATGCAATTTGAGAACCAAAACTTGAGCAAAACTCCTCCTACTTTCTCGTTCCTCGTGGGATCGATAATCTTTTATACTATAACTTGATAAGGGTTGTATACTTGCAACTAAGGTAATCACTCAAAAATTACCCATCAATCGCACAGTCAATTAATTAAGTTGTCAAATAGTTAGGGTCCTCTAACTCCTCTGGATGTCCAAGCCGAAAATTCCTTGAGATAGCCTGCACATATCACAAATCGTGAGAGGTTGGGGTTGGATCCCCGGTGGTTCCTCCGACGATCAAGTTAGTGGGTAATCTTGAGTGGGGAAAAAGGAATAGAACTGAATGTTCTTAAATAGGTTCAGAGTGCGCACAAAATTGCTTACCTTGGTCTGCCAACAGCTCCCCTATTTATAGCAATGATCAGGGGGTGGTTTGGTAACTTTAATGAATAGCCGGTGGCGGTCGTCGCTCATACAGTGTCGGTCGGCGAGTGGATGAGGGTCACTTCGATTAGGCATGGGTTAGCGGCCGAGTCAGATTCACCTTTACAAGTGTCGTTATCCCAGTGGACGAGGTCGCGTCGGCATTTAATGCGAAGTGACAGGGACCACATGATACAACGTGTCTTAAAGATCTACGAGCTTAGAGAATTGATGGCTCTGGTCTTGTATTCATTGCGGCGGCTACTCATTGCTGGCGGGAGGCTCGAGGCACAGTGTCGTCTTCCTATCCTAGGTGACATGTCGAGTAGTACCGCCTTTTGAGTCGGCTACGCAAAGATGTTGGCCAACTGGCCGAGCGGGTTGCTCATGGAGTCGCTGTGTTCGAAGAGGTTGACTCGGACTGCTCTTCGAGTCGGCTTCGTGATGACGTCATTGTGACAACATGTACCGCCTTGCGAGTCATTCTCATGGAGTGTGAAGGGATGGTGAATAGGCCATTCTTGAGTCAACCAGTGGTGTCAAGATCTTGGCGGTACCGCCTTTGCGAAGTCATTCTCGCAAGGAGTCGGCAAAGAGGACCCAGCTTTAAGGGTTGGTTTGACGGCTGAGACCGCCGTTCGAGTCGGCTGAAACGTTGGTTTAGACCCTCTGGAAGTAGATTAACTAGATTAAGTTTCTAATGCGGGATACTTGTCTGCTACTAATCATAGATTAGTATTCGGATGATTTGAAGTGTTATAACAGAGATAAAACTGTAGCGCCTAATATTTGAATCAATTTGATATGTAATCTGAAATCTGAAATCTGAAATTTGAATTCATGTGCATATTACCAGACACTCATAATAAAGTCTTTTTAATGAATAGCATCAATTCACTTGCTAGTTACTAATGTAATATCTAATAATGTTTATTTGAGATATATATATATATATATATATATATATATATATATATATATATATATATATATATATATATATATATATATATATATATATATATATATATATATATATAGTATATTGATTGAATATTCAACTTCTTTCTCTCCGATTTCATCCTCTCACTTTCTCCGATTGTGATCATTTTAGTGTTTGGGAATAACAAGGATTTTGACTATTTTCTTTATAATTAGAGGGGTTAACTCTTAATCCTTCTACATAGGAGTATTAGTAAACCCTTCATTTTGAAGGGTTAACTCATTTTAATCCCTCTAGAGGGGTTAGCTTAAGCTTTTGTATTTTTTGCGTTTGGCAAATTATTGAGGGTTAACTCACTTTAACCATTGTACAGATTTTTGTGTTTGGCTAGTTAAGAATGGATTAAGTCTCCTTAACCTCTCACTTAATCCTTTGCCAAACAGCACCTTAGACACTTAATTGGTTTGGATAGAGAAGATTGTAGAGAAGTAGGATAATTGAATTTTACCTTAGGAAAGGAAAAGAAGAGAAATGAAGTGTGATGTAACTAATTGCATTTGGATAGACAACTAAGGAATGGAGAGTGAGGAAGAGTGATGAAACTAATTTGTATTTGTTTAAAGTAGAAAATAGGAAGAGAATGGAAGAATTCACTTAAAATCCAACCCCTCCTCTCCCAATCCGTCCACTTTATGAGAGTTAAGAAAGTAAGAAAAATTTCTTCTTTTTAACCCTCACAATCCTCCCACTCACTCACTTAAAAATTTAAACAAACACGATTTTAGGATGGTTAGCCTTATAACCTTCCCAACTCCTCCCCTCCTCTCTTATAAAAAGCTATCCAAACTCTCAAAACTTAAATCTGTATCTTGATCCAAATTGTTCATAGAATACCAAAGGTTCGATCAGTGATCAATCACCATGTGAAATTCAAAGCCATGTTTACGGAGCTCAAGTCTGTCTATAAATCAGTGCTTCATTTTTTTAGTTTAATTTCTAGCTAGTTTTATGAATCGAATATTCAATAAATGGGAAAAAAATAATGGATAATATGGGAGGAAGAAAAAGAAAAGACGGCAAGGAAAGGAAAGAATTTTGTCTACAACCAAATTGGATTGAGTTTGGAAGAAAGAAGAAAAAGAAGAAGAAACAAAATAGAGTAACAAAGAAAAATCTTATGAAAAGATATACATAATAAAATAATATTTTTGAATCCATTAATTATGGTCGTAATTTGAAAACATACCATGGTTATTAATTAAAAATAGAAATTATTTTTGGACTCAAAATCGGATACCAATTATGGAAGGACTGATGTGTACTTTTGCTAACCATTGATCTTGATAGAATCCCAATAAAATAAAACGCATATGCAAATTATTTAAGAAAAGTAAAAATCTTATAATATTTTTAAGGGTTATTTTATATATATCTCTTAAATCACGGTATTTGCAAAATCTCACTATTTACAAAACCATCATTCAAAATCATCTCAAAAAATTACCCCCAATCTAACAAATCAATGCCTTTGATGGGCTTGCATAAAACTATCAACAAAATAGTCAAAATTTTACTCACAATCTACAACAAAATTGAAATTTTGTTGATTTAGGGAAATTGAAGATCCAAAGAGTTTTGCAAATACTAAAATTTAGAGGGTTATTTTCCAAATACCCATGATTTAAAGTTATTAACTACAACTAACCCTTTCTAACATGTATCCAAATTTGAAAGTTACTAAGGGGTGTTTGTTTCAAATTTTGGGATTACAAGTTTATGGATTTGGAAGTGGGGTGTTTTGATTTTTGGATTCCATAACTTTGTTTGTTTAAATCAATTTTGAGATGTTTTAGCATTTGAGATCCCAAAATAATAAAATATCAATATATTTTGAGATTTTAGCATTTGTGAAATCCTCACTTCACAAATGCTAAAATCTCTCAAAATATATTGGTATTTTATTGTTTTAATCTCAAATGCTAAAACATCTCAAAATTTGATTTGAAACAAACAAAGTTATGGAATCCAAAAATCAAAACACCCCGCTTCTAAATCCACAAACTTGTAATCCCAAAAAAAATATGAAACAAACACCCCCTAAATCAAGCAAGATTCATGAATTCATTTGCTTCCATCTTTAAATTCAACTAGAATGGTAACTTTTCTCGTAGAAGTAATAAAGAACACGGGATCTAGGCCTTCAAAAGAAGATATGTGATTCAAAAATGTTTGGGGCTAAAAAGGAAAATTCATCTTCAGAGAACGGCCGCCCGCGTGTCAACCGCGTCCTCCAGCTCGAGCTCTGCCTATTTCTAGGCTCTTCCATCAATGCATTCTTCTCAACCAAACAACTTTTCTCTCTCCTCTCTCTCTCTCTAAAAGATTTGAGAGCTCTGAACATCTCTCGCTCTCTCTCTCTCCCTCTCTCCTCTCTTTCTCTCTGGAAGAGCTGTTGACAGCTTGGCAAGGTAAAATTATCTCATGACCTTGTAAAAACAAAGCAATTTTGATCACTTGGGTTTGTTTGAAATTTGCTATTTTCTCTTTGTTCTCAATTGGGTATCCTCTACATTCATCGTCTCTTCCATTGATAAAGGGGAGAGGTTAGCTTTTCAACCTCTGCTTCTTTTCCTCTAGAGGAGTCGTTGATAGTTAGACAAGGTAAAATTATCTAATAATCTTGTCACAAAAGCGATTTTGATCAATTGGGTTTGTTTGGAATTGCTTTTTGTAAAAGAAAGATTGCTCCTTTCTCTTTGCTCTCGATTGGGTGGTCTTTACATTTGTCATTGACAAGGGGAAGGAGGTTGGCATCTTTTTCCTTTGTTTTCAATTGGGTATTTTCCTCTTTCGTTTGGAATTTGCTATTTTGAAAGAAAGATCTCTCCTTTCTTTTTATTGCTTGGGTCATTGAGAAGGGGGAGGAGGTTAGCATCTTTTATCTTTGATTTCTTCTTTTTCTTCAATGGGGTTGTATTTGAGCCTGAGGGGTTAAGGAAAAAGTTGATGTGAATCATCTGTTCTTGTTTGTGGCATGGAATGTGATGATATGTGCTCTTATTGGTTGTAAATTTGGCAATTCTCATTTTGTTTTGTCTACTGTGATGGGCCTTTTGATAGTTGCTCTTTGAATTGGAGTGATTGGTTTTCTTTGTTCTATTTGTGTCTAAAAAGTAACTGGAGAATGGATGTTAACTTCTTTCTGTACTGGTTTTGTTCTTGTCCTTTGTTGGGTTTGCCTTGGTTTGCAGTTTTTGTTAATTTTTCCTCCTAATGAAGTTCTTGACCTTGAAATTATTTAATGTAATCCCCAGAGGTCTCTTGTAAATGAGCTTTGTTTGTTCTCTTCTGAAAAAGGTCAAAGGTAGTCTTTTGAGAGCTTTTGATCAGAAAAATCACCAATTCCTCTTTTTGGTCGCCTTTTCTTTTAATTATTGACCTGAAGATGTTAGCTCAAGTTTTGAGAGGTTTTTTTTTAGTGAATTTTGTATCAAAGGTAACAGGATTGAATAATTTCTCATTTAGGCTTGAGTAAACATAGGATAAGATGTTCCTTTAATCTCTTTCTTACCTGGCAACGACCAACCATGGTTAGTTTGATTTATTCTTAATTCTACCTCATCCTAACATGCTTTGGTGAGGAGAACATTCCCTGAATGATTCCTTCTTTTAAAGTTTTATTCCCATATTAGTAATTTGAATCAAACATGCTGGGAGCTTAAAAAGTCCTTGTTAGCTTTTTCTATCACAAACGGTTCTCTTTTGGGTATTGTTTGGGGATGGTTAGGACTCTTTTGGGTATTGTTTGGGGATGGTTAGGACTCTTTTGGGTTAATTTTCTAAGAACAGTGATGACTGGGTTTGAATTGATCTCTGCATGAATAATCTCTAAAAGGACTTGTTCTCTTCTAGTAAAAGTAGGTAGGCAGCTAGAGGAACACTAATAATAAGCTAGGCCAAATTTTCTTCTTTCCTTTTTCTTCTCTATCTTTGTTTTCTTATGTGATGTTGATGACTAACTAATGGCCTGCCTATCTTTTGCTTTCATTGTTTGGTTTCAGGTTAACTTTGAAAACGGATTCCAGAAGAGTCTTGTTTGAAATCAAATCTCTCTTTCAATCACTCTGGCCGCTCCTGAGGCACCATCTCCTCGCACCTTGAGAAAGGTGTGGGCTTTAGAGGATTCTCTCTTCCCTCTTTGCTCATCCATTCAAATCTCCTCTACCCTTCTCCTTCGTTACTTTCGTGTGATTGAAGGTTCTCCTATTGACAACGGCTAACCATTACTGCGTAATTTGACGATCTCATCTCTGCATAGAATTGGAATCTTTATTTTTCATTTGCTGTAAAGGTTCTGTTATAGTTCTCTGTTTATCTTCCATATTTTTTGAGCTTAGAGTATTACCAGTTGTCGGAAAAATGGTGACGTTTAACTGCTTATCTACCCTAGGTGTTGGAAAGAAGAATAAATCCAAGGTGAGCGATCTCTGTTTAATTGCATTGATCTTCTTGTTTCTAGCGTGGTGTTAATTGAAAATTGTTTGTATCTGTTAGAAAACCAACAAAAATTTGGATGTAAAGAAGGGAGAAGCCAATGTAAAGCCTCGAGTGAAGCCGATTGATCTTCCATATCAAGCAGAAGAGAACAATCCGAGGAAGGAGGAGATTTCTAGCCCCTTGTCCCCTAAACCAAAACCTACAAGTAATGAGAACATGATCACCCGAGTTGATTCAGGCGGAGCAGATGCTGCCTACGAGGGAGGGGACGAGCATGATGAGGTCCTATCAATGAAGAGGGACTATTCTGATCTTGACCTCCATGCCCAAGCCAATTCCATCGATTCAAACCATGAGTTTGTTCAGTTAAGACATGAGTTGATCGAGACTAAGTCTGAGAGAGATGAGGCCATCACTCCTGACCTATTTATGCAATCTGGGCATGTCAGTGACCCTGGAATCAGCCGACCAATGGCTTTCTGTGGATCACCTAGTCTAAAACGATCATGCTCAAATATCGAGACAAAGAGAACCAACCTCCAAAATTTTGATTCCCCAACAAAATCTCAATCCTACACAGATCTCAAGAATCTATCCACTGGCGGGAATTCTCTCTATAGAATCCAAAGCAGCCCTTTGTCAGCGAAAAGCAATTGCAGTGCTGATAGAGTGATGCTAAAGAAGCGGTCGTCAAGCCAAGTTCTCCCTTCAAGAAGCCGCAAGGTTTGGTGGAAGCTCTTTCTTTGGAGCCACCGCAATCTCCACAAGCCATCAGACTTCTCCAAGCCACCGATTCCGAGCCTGACCTTCCATCAGAAAGCAGGGTACTCCTCAGATACTCTCGAGCCATCTCAAACACCTGAGAAGGGGAAAAATAAGGCAATAGAGGAGTCTGGCAACCAGTGGGTTGCTTTTGCAATGGGCTCTTCTTCCCCGTTGGATAGAATCAATGCTTGGGTTAATAGCATTGATGAAACCGAGCTTGCCCCAATACATGATAGTGATGATGAAGAGATTGAGGAACAAAGGAAGGGGGATTTTGAGATTGGGGAGTCTTCAGGAAAGAATCACTCCTCTTATGCAGGTCGCCGGACCACTGAGGAGATCATGCAGGCTAACAATGTGATCCAGTCTTTAAGTTCCTTTTCTTCGGTGGCTCACATATCAGGCATGGGACTCAAGGTCATTCCTTCAATTTCGGCCTTCTCTAGCCTTCGGACCATCAACTTATCGGGAAATTACATAGGTATTAACCAAAAACTACTGGAATTGTAAAGAAATTGTATGCACTGTGATTTTGTACGTAACAATATAGTGTTATTTTGCAGGTCAAATTAATCCAGGGTCCCTGCCGAAGAGTCTTCACACTCTAGACTTGTCTAGAAACAAGATTGCGACAATAGAAGGGCTTAGGGAGCTGACAAGATTACGGGTTCTCAACCTTAGCTATAACAAGATTTCACGTATTGGTCATGGTAAGCATGCTATTCTCTTTGTAGTTCTTTCAAAAATGTCAGACTCGTTTATCTTGTTGTATAGTGAGTTAGCTTGAAACAAGAGTGGTTTTCTATTCTATAATAGTTCGGGTAATTAAGAGAAGTATTTACTGGACAGCAATTTATCAACTTGTCAGTGAAAACTTATCAAGAGACAATCTGCAAGTAGGTTAACAGAAATCAAGATTATTGAATACTATCCTAAATTTTATTGTTTGGTTGACAAAGCTAAGGTGAAAACGGCTAAATTGAAGATTTTGAAAACTCAGAATCTTTATACCAGGAGGAACCAAGTTATAGTTAGCTTATGCACATGGTGAAGAACATAATAAGTACTCTAAAAAATCTGTCGTTTTAAGCATTTATGTTTTCTTTTCTACTGGTTTTTCTTTTAGTAATATAATGTAAGTTGTTGAGTTTTAAGTCTTATACTTGTCTTTCATGGTTTATAAATTGAAATTCCTTTTATAGGTGTACAAGATAACAAAATATTTCTCCTATTTTTTATATTAGCACATATTTGAAAATATAGATAAAAAGGTTTGGAACCAATGAACCATTAATTTGCTTAACTTTATAACTGAAAAGAAAGTAGATGATAAGTGACATATGATATGATATATAATTTGAGGAGGGTGATGGCCTCTTTTCCCCTTTTTCTTGTTTCTTTTTCTTTTGTTTTCTTTCAGGAGTTTCTTAAGTGGATAATAGCATGTTGACAATCTTCTTTTTCCCCTGACCAGTCCTTCCAGATTTTATTTGTATTCTCAAGTGTCATTTTTTTCACAGTTGATTCTCTATAAGAGTTTATCTCAAAAATAGCAGAATTCATGAACCTGTATTCTCAATGGGAGAATATTTTGATAATTTATATATAGGGAAGATTATGTAAATTACAATCTAACGGGGTTAGTATTCAGAAGACTGAAGGAGAATATACCTGGCTTTATCCTCGAATGATGCCACTGGATGAAATCTTGATTGATTTCCTTGTGGGGAGATATATTGCTAGTTTCTTATTATCTTTAATGATTTGTTGAGATTCTTGATTTTATCTTACTAATCTTGTTGAGATAGGACATCAGATGGCATCGATAATTATTTCCCGTTTCATGGATTGATGATGATTTCCTTAATTCTTTTGTTGTCACTTTCAATTTAGAATGCACCACATCCTACTATAAGCTATGGATAACTTTGCTGAGAATCAAATTATCCATAACAAGAAGTTTGTCAAGGAGTACTGGATTCAGTTTTCACTCTGTGGTTCATAATAGAGAACTAGAGCCTGTGGCACTCTAGTGGCCCTCACTTTTTTCCACATTCTTATCTCTGAAGATAATGTGATTCCAATTTATCTCCCTTTCACCATCGAACTGCCCTTGGGGGGGACCATATATGATGTTTTAATTCTGAAACCACAAGTTGGTTTTGCTCATAATATGGTCCATTAGATTAATCCAGTAGTTTCCATCTAACTCTGTTGCCGTCATATAAGTGGATGGTGATGGTAATTTGACTAGTTAATGAGGAGGATAACCTGTTTTCTTTGGATTTATAAGAAGTCTATTCAGGATTATTATTTCTAGACATGAATAAGGACAACTATTTTCACATAAAACATTGAACAAAAATACAAAATTATGGTTCAGGTATTTGACATATTTATCCTTTAGAGAAGAGTTGAGCTTCTCCACTTATGGAACTTGCTTCCCACCGGAAATCAAATAGTTGAAAGGGAAAAAAAGAACATACATTTGTTCAGTATGCATCTTATGTCCTAATCCTGTCTAGTCTATTTTTACGTCCTAACTCCATCTCTCCTTGGAAAATTTGTCGCCATCAAGAATTGTGTGGTTTCATCCTTGGACAGTAAGAAACTGACTAGGTAGCATAATAGAATGTGCTAAGTTCTATGCATCGTTACATTTTCATTCTTCTTTTTATTTATTTCATTGTTTTCCTCTATATGTGAGAATGCACGCTCATGTATCTCTGTGTATACATCCATCTTGTGATGGTAGGAATCAAACCAGCTCCTCTGACATGCCTTTTATAACTTCAACAAGCTCGTCCTGGATAGATATTCAAATTATGGTTAATTGGGATAGACCCCTTGTACTATTGCTCAATTGTAGACAGACCCCTGTAGCTCTATTGTTCTGGATAGACCCCCGGTACTATCACAGAATTGAGAATAAACCGAGTGAATTATTACTCTTTTACCCTTAGGGAGGTCTATTTGTCAAAAAATAATGCTCTTTGTCTGAGGGTAAAAGAGTCGGGAAGCATTTATCCGCAATTGATACTACAGAGGGTCTATCTGCAATTAAGCCTTCAAATTATTGTGGTTCACTTGCCATATACTGAGTATACTTACTGGGGTTTGTTGATATTCATGAGATGTATGCTCTGGTTTTGGATCTCTAGCTGCTTATTCATCTGATAGTTGAATTGTTAGATAACGAGGTATCTTAGGTCTTATTTCTTTGATTATTCCTATTTCAGGATTATCCAATTGCACTCTCATCAAAGAACTCTACTTAGCCGGCAACAAGATCAGCAACGTCGAAGGCCTCCATCGCCTCCTCAAACTAACAGTCCTTGACCTGAGCTTCAACAAGTTAACAACATCCAAAGCCCTAGGCCAGTTGGTGGCCAACTACAATTCCCTTCTCGCTCTCAACCTCATCGGAAACCCGATCCAAGCCAACATTGGCGATGACCAACTACGAAAGGCCGTCACCAGTCTCTTACCTCACTTGACTTATCTCAACAAGCAGCCGATTAAGCCGCAACGAGTCAGGGAAACGGTGAATGATAGTGTTGCTCGAGCTGCGTTAGGGAGCGGTAATGGAGGGAGGAGAATGGCTAGGAGAAGAAGCCCGAGCTCAGGGACAGGATCTTTGGTGAGGCGAGCAAGCCAGAGTTCAGCACTCGGGTCCCACGTGAAGGGAAGTAGGAATAGGACCAAAGGGAGGCTCCAGCACTCAGTTACTTCTTCAAGGAAGTGAAAAGAATTGGAAAAAGGAAGAACAAGTAGAGTAAAATGCCCTCTTAAGATCGGTTGGATTGCTCGTGTGTCTGAGACTTTGGTGATTTACCTTCTTGATCTATGGTTCTTTCTACAAGGGTAAGGATTACGTGGGGCTATTTGAATTTGGTATTCAAATGTGAAGCGGATTGTTGTGAGGTATAATTTCCACTCTATAATACGAGCTGTACGTGAGCTCTGGACTTGCAGAATCGATTCAGAAATAAGCTGAAGCAATATAGTATAAGGTTGGCTTGACGTTACGTTGGAGATATATCTATTGTTGGTCAGATTGGTATCGGTGGCCTATTTCAGGATATGCGTTACAGCGCCCATGAACAGATTGAGAGTATTGATGAAAAAAATTGAAGGGTTTTGCAAGTTTATGGTATTCGCTGGAGTTTGTTTTCTGTTGCTTTAGTTGTGTTTCTCATAGTGCTTTTGTGTGGTAAAATGGTATTGAGATTGTATGAGAAGCTGCCGTCTTCTGATGTTTTGTAGCATTTCTTTTTAATCGAGGTTAATATGGTGTTTGCATCTTAAAAATGTGTATCGAATTATCAGATATATTAAAGATGTTCTTAAGATGTTGCTGTTTCAACAGATAGATGGCATCACTTATACGATTATTTTACTTGTGCAAAGCACGGTTGAGACATCATATATTTATCGTATTGAGCTCAACTCTCATGCGATTTGTTTCGCGTTTATCCTTTGTTGTGTGCAGTGTATACATCCCTGTACAGAAGTTAGCTATTTATGTTATCTTCAATGCTATTTTTATTAACTTGTATTTACAATTGAAAAATTTATAAAAGAATTAGATTTAGGCTTTTTTTGTTATATAAAGTAAATTAAGGAAATCATATTTCTTGAAGAACTAACATACAAACTAAGGAAGCATTACTAAATCCTGTGTTAAGGAGATATTATATTTCATCTAACTGTAAAATAACATAGTATTATATGGTCTTTGTGAGAACATACATTACATCAAGAATTCTCCAAACCTACTAACAGCTCTTGAGCCCCTCCTCTCCCATAATTTCATATATTTCATAGTATTTAACCCGTGCAAAGCACAACCTGTACAAAAAAAAATAGTTGTAAATTTCTCAAATAAACATCTTACTTCTACTCAAAATCACCTTTTTCAAAAGATGTAACAAATAATAACCACAGTAATCTTCATCATGTAAGACCTTTCTTCTAAAAAGAGTCAAACATACTTAAAACTTGAAAATAATACATGGTGAAGAATAGCCATGACAAAGATTGATATTATGTATTAAAGAAAAGAGAAAAGATCACACCCGATTATGAAAGAATCTCTGTTTACATATGATACGCATGTACATCTTTATTTTAAACCTGAACAATAATATGAAAAATCTATATAAAATTGCGTGCCTTCTATATTCGGTCTTTTTTCGTGTTGATGGCTAAGAGATGTTTGAAAATATCAAAAATCATTTAATCTTAATGAAAAAGAACATGAAGTTAATGATTAATACCACCCTGGTCAATTAAAAAATAAAAAATAATAAATAACGCACTTATCAATATCATTGAGAGTATAACGAAATGCTATATCTCTTAGATCCACGCTGCCAGTCTCATGCCAAACTTGTATAGCTGACTTCAACTTAAGAAGATATATTGTTAACTCTCCTCTACTTGTCAAACTTTTTCACACTACAAAGAAACAAATCAAGTCAGCTAATGATGGAAACAGATAAATATAGAGCTTTTGGCAGAAAAATGATTATCTCTTCATTGATATTGTAGTGTTTATATACAAAGTGAAGGGGAGTTGTTCCTGTCTCCTAACCAATGGGGGACTAAAGGAATTGATACAAGACTATGTATGTACAATACTTAACACCCCACCTCCAAACTGCAATTAGATCTACCAAGGGCAGTTTGCCAAGAAGTAAATGTCGCTGTATAGTGTGAGCCTTGGTGAAGAGGTCTGCTAGTTGGAAATTAGTGTTCACGTAGGGAAGGGTGATAATGCCAGCAAGGAAGTGATGACGAGTAAAGTAACAATCTATCTCAATATGCTTCGTCTACTAGTGAAAGATGAGGTTGCTAGCAATCTTAATTGCGCTCATGTGATCATAGTGTAGGGGTGGGCAACGAGCCGTGCTGGCTCGTTCTGCGGACCAGCCCATGAGGGCTCAATGGCGAGCCAGCCCACGACTCGTAGCGAGTTGAGCGAGCCCTGTTTTGCCGCTTGTTCCCGGCCCTAGAGCTTAGCCTAGCCCGCTCGCGGGCCCCGAGAACATGCAGGATGAGCCATGACACGGGTCAGCCCACCTAGCCCACTTAATTATTTTTTGTTATTTTTAATATTTAATTATTTTTAATAGTTTTTTCAATATTGTTTAACACTTAAGAATTATATGTAAATAGAAAACTAACAATGACATGATTACAAAATTGAAAAAATAATTTTATTAAGTAAAATTCTATATTTGCATACAATTACATAGAGAACCATCATAAACACAGAGATTTAATACAGTTTGGAGTAAGTTTACATCAATGAGTAACATAATATTGTTCCACTAGTTAAAAAAATACAAGAATAAAAGAAATTACAATAAACTTTAAAGAAAAAAAGATATTACTATACTAACCAAATGCGAGCCCACGGGGCCGGGACAAGTGAGCCATCCCGCTCACATGTAGGCTCAGCCCGCTCGCTAGGCCTCGTGGGCCGAGTCGATTGTTGGCTTGCATTTAGCTTGGGTCGACCCAGCATGGTCCCGCGGTCCGCTACTATAGCGGGCCGAATCGGGCCCGTCCTTCGTCGAGCCAGGTCGAGTCGAGCTCAAGAGCGAGCCGAGTGAGCGAGCTTGTGGGCCGACCCGGCCTAGTGCCCACCCCTATCACAATGTAGAGGAGTCTCTATAGGAGAAGAGACTCTGTCGGGGAGTAGACGTCGTAGCCAGACAATATCAGCAGTGGTGGATGCCATTGGTTGATATTCAGATTCGGCACTGGAGTGGGAGACAATGTCTTGTTTCTTAGACTTCCAGGAGATCAGAGAGTCACTAAGAAAAATGCAAGACCCGATAGTGGATCTTTGATCAGTGGCATTGCCTACCCAGTCTGCATCACTGTCGGCACTAAGAATACGTGATGAGGATGCTAAGAAGAAGAGAGCTTTGGTCAGAGTCTCTCGAAGGTAGCGTAGCACGCTAAGTAATGCAAATTGAAGAGAGAAGTGAGGTGCGACAACAAACTGACTAGGGACATGTACAACATGAGAGATGTCGGGTCTAATGATGGTGAGATAAACCAACCTCCCCACAAGATGTCGGTATTGAGTGGCATCAGGTAGCAGATCGCCATCGATGGCTTTAGCTTGACATTCAATTCTAGGGGTGTTCGGGCTGGTATAGGATCTGTTAACTCTGCTCGAGCAACGATATCTGCAGTAAATTTTTATTGGGATAGATGATAGCCACATGAAGTTTGAGTGATCTCTAGCCCGAGGAAGAAGTGTAGGTTGTTGAGGCCTTTTATCTCAATCTTTTGCTGGAGATGGGATTTGATTTTGGTGATGGTGGATGGATCATCGCCAATGATGATGATATCATCAACGAGGAGAATTGTATGGGTTCCACTACTAGAGGAGATAAACATGGCAGGATCATTCTCATTGGGATGACGCTGGCGGGTTGTATGGCCTGTTTGAATTTAGTAAACCATGCCCAGGGTGCTTACTTGAGACCGTAGATGGCGGTTGTAGGTGACAGATGAGGCCTTGAGTGGGGAAGCCTAGGTGGTGGAGTCATGTAGATGTTCTCAGTGATGTTGCAGTGTAGGAAGGCATTTTTGATGTTCACCTGATACGTGGGCCATTGCCAGGCAACAACGATAGCCAACAGTGTGCGTACGGTGGTCATCTTGGGGACTGGAGTGAATATCTCATCATAATCCATGCCGTATTGTTGTGTGAAGCCCCGATATTATGTATTAAAGAAAAGAGAAAGATCACACCCGATTATGAAAGAATCTCTGTTTACATATGATACGCATGTACATCTTTATTTTAAACCTGAACAATAATATGAAAAATCTATATAAAATTGCGTGCCTTCTATATTCGGTCTTTTTTCGTGTTGATGGCTAAGAGATGTTTGAAAATATCAAAAATCATTTAATCTTAATGAAAAAGAACATGAAGTTAATGATTAATACCACCCTGGTCAATTAAAAAATAAAAATAATAATAACAACGCTTATCAATATCATTGAGAGTATAACGAAATGCTATATCTCTTAGATCCACGCTACCAGTCTCATGCCAAACTTGTATAGCTGACTTCAACTTAAGAAGATATATTGTTAACTCTCCTCTACTTGTCAAACTTTTTCACACTACAAAGAAACAAATCAAGTCAGCTAATGATGGAAACAGATAAATATAGAGCTTTTGGCAGAAAAATGATTATCTCTTCATTGATATTGTAGTGTTTATATACAAAGTGAAGGGAGTTGTTCGTCTCCTAACCAATGGGGACTAAAGGAATTGATACAAGACTATGTATGTACAATACTTAACACCCCACCTCCAAAGCTGCCAATTGAATCTGCCAAGAATAAATGTCATGATAGTGGTGGTGGGAATGGAAAGTTCTGGGAAGTGATGGGAAGCCAGTGAGGCAAATGTATATCTAGCGGCTTGTTAGTGGATGAGTTGCCAGCGGACCATCCATGAGGGTAATGGCGAGCGGCCCGCGACTGCGTGGCGAGTTGAGGCGAGGCCTGTTTGCCGCTTGTTCCGCCTAGAGCTTAGCCCTAGCGGCTGCCCCGAAACATGAGGATGAGCCATGACAGTGCGCCCACCTAGCCCACTTAATTATTTTTGTTATTTTTAATATTTAATTATTTTAATAGTTTTTTCAATATTGTTTAACACTTAAGAATTATATGTAAATAGAAAACTAACAATGACATGATTACAAAATTGAAAAAATAATTTTATTAAGTAAAATTCTATATTTGCATACAATTACATAGAGAACCATCATAAACACAGAGATTTAATACGGTTTGGAGTAAGTTTACATCAATGAGTAACATAATATTGTTCCACTAGTTAAAAAATACAAGAATAAAAGAAATTACAATAAACTTTAAAGAAAAAAAGATATTACTATACTAACCAAATGCAGACAGGCCGGACAAGTGAGCCATCCCGCTCACATGTAGGCTCAGCCCGCTCGCTAGGCCTCGTGGGCCGAGTCGATTGTTGGCTTGCATTTAGCTTGGGCCGACCCAGCATGGTCCCGCGGCCCGCTACTATAGCGGGCCGAATCGGGCCCGTCCTTCGTTGAGCCAGGTCGAGTCGAGCTCAAGAGCGAGCCGAGTGAGCGGGCTTGTGGGCCGACCCGGCCTAGTGCCCACCCCTATCACAATGTAGAGGAGTCTCTGTAGGAGAAGAGACTCTGTCGGGGAGTAGACGTCGTAGCCAGACAATATCAGCAGTGGTGGATGCCATTGGTTGATATTCAGATTCGGCACTGGAGTGGGAGACAATGTCTTGTTTCTTAGACTTCCAGGAGATCAGAGAGTCACTAAGAAAAATGCAATACCCGATAGTGGATCTTTGATCAGTGGCATTGCTACCGATCACGCATCAGCCGGCACTAAGAATACGTGATGAGGATGCTAAGAAGAAGAGAGCTTTGGTCAGAGTCTCTCGAAGGTAGCGTAGCACGCTAAGTAATGCAAATTGAAGAGAGAAGTGAGGTGCGACAACAAACTGACTAGGGACATGTACAACATGAGAGATGTCGGGTCTAATGATGGTGAGATAAACCAACCTCCCCACAAGATGTCGGTATTGAGTGGCATCAGGTAGCAGATCGCCATCGATGGCTTTAGCTTGACATTCAATTCTAGGGGTCTTCGGGCTGGTATAGGATCTGTTAACTCTGCTCGAGCAACGATATCTGCAGTGAATTTTTATTGAGATAGATGATAGCCATGGGAGCATTGAGTGATCTCTAGCCCAAGGAAGTAGTGCAGATCGTCAACGTCTTTCATCTCAAACTCTTGCTAGAGATGAGATTTGATTTTGGTGATGGTGGATGGGTCATCGCTGGTGATGATCATATCATCAACGTAGAGGAGAATTGTATGGGTTCCACTACTAGAGGAGATAAACATGGCAGGATCATTCTCATTGGGATGACGCTGGCGGGTTGTATGGCCTGTTTGAATTTAGTAAACCATGCCCAGGGTGCTTACTTGAGACCGTAGATGGCGTGTTGTAGGTGACAGATGAGGCCTTCAGAGTGGGGAAGCCTAGGTGGTGGAGTCATGTAGATGTTCTCAGTGATGTTGCAGTGTAGGAAGGCATTTTTGATGTTCACCTGATACGTGGGCCATTGCCAGGCAACAACGATAGCCAACAGTGTGCGTTCGGTGGTCATCTTGGGGACTGGAGTGAATATCTCATCATAATCCATGCCGTATTGTTGTGTGAAGCCCCTGGCGACTAATCAAACCTTGTGTCACTCGATGGTGCCATCTGCTCGTCTTGACCTTATAGGTCTACTTGCAGCTGATGGGGGTCTTGTCCGGATGGAGTAGAATGAGATCCCAAGTATGAGTTTGCTGAAGAGCTACAAGTTCGTCTATCATTTCCTATTGCCACTCAGGATATTTAATTGCATCAAGGTAGGAGTTGGGTTTCTCATAATCTGACGTCATCATAATGGCAGCGTGATAGGCAATGAAGGTGAAGTTAGGGGTCACAATATTTGGCTAGTAGTTAGCGGTCTCTGGATGGGTATCTTGACTCAAGTATAACCTCAGTGGCAAGTGGGTCATCTGGTGGGGTTGGTGGTGAGGTTGGTGATCCGCTACAATGCGAGTCTGTGTGATGGTTGTTTATTCAGATGGGGGGGTGTGAATGGTGAAAGGGTGGGATCCGTAACAGGGATCGAGTCGAGACTAGTCGTATGCTCAGCGAATAAATTTGGTTTTTGTCATGTGCTCTTCACTGGGAGGTGGAGTTGATGGTATGGTTGGAGAGGGAGTGATCGGTATGTCGAGGTCAAGAAATATGAGATCAGTGGGGGTGGATGGTGATGATGGTACCGGCGGAGATGGCAGGGCATAGTAGGGAAGGTGTTTAAAGAATGTGATGTGAGTGGAAATGCGATGGTGATCGGTACGAGGTCATAACATCAGTAGCCTTTGTGATGAAGGCTATATGTAAGGAAAACACACATGGCATCACAAAGAGATAGTTTATTGCGTTCCGAGGGTGGAATTTGAACGAAGCAAGTGCAACCAAAACTCAAAGGTGGGAGTAGTTTGGAGGTGAGTGATATAATTGCTGAAAATGTGTAAGGCCTTTGAGTGTGGAGGAGCGAGTGCGGTTGATTAGGTAGACACTCATGAGCAGGGCTTCTGCCCAGAATTGAACAGGAACCAAGTCAGATAAGAGGAGTGATCTGGTAATTTCTAGAATGTGACGATGATATTGTTCGGCTACTCCATTTTGTTGGTGGGCATAAGGACTGGAGAACTGAGCTTGGGTGCCCTGAGACGCTAAAAGTTCAATAAAGTGACGTGAGGTGTATTCCCCCTTAGTTGGAGCGTGGAATTTTAAATTTTTTTTTGGAGAATTAAGTGAGAACCATTATGGTGAAATTATGATACATTTCATAGGCATCTGATTTCTTGCTCACGAGGTAGATCCATATGAAGTGTTAGTGATTATCTATGAATATAATGTGGTAGCGGTTTCCACCACAAAAGGGATGAGGGATGGTCCCCAAATGTCTGTGTGTATGAGGTCAAAGGGTGCATCATCAATTTTGTTACTGTGTGAGAAAGAAAGAGCCATGTGTTTTGCCAGCTTGCAGCCAGTGCATGGTGATATGCATCAGTTGGGAATGATCCTAGTCTACATGTATTAGAGAGAAGACGGAGACGGGATAGGGACGGATGACCCAAGCTATAGTGCCAAAGATCACATGTTGTGAGTTTGGAATTGAGGAGACACATAACGGAGGCAGTGGGATGTGGAAGGATGAGCTTATCCATATAGTAAAGCTCACTGTGGCTATGACCAGTCCTGACAGTTTCCTCTGTTCGGGGATCTTGTATGACACAAGAAGATGTTGTGAATATTACAGTATAATTTAGGGGGGCGGGCTATGAAATAGAGAATATGTTCATGGTAACGCTCGGGACATGGTGGACATTAGGGGCGGAGAATTGAGAGGGCTTATTTAGGTGGCCGACACAAATCATTGGTAGTGGGGTACCATTAGCAGTGTGAACATTGCTTGTGGGAGATAAAGGGGTGGTGTTAGTGAGGTGTGTGGTAGATGTCGTCAGGTGATGAGTGACACTCAAATCTAGGATCCATGAGTCAGTAGATATACCTGAGCCAGTAGCTAAAGTAGCGGGTAAGTTTGAACAGGCACTGGTCATCCATGGTGAGCTGAGTGAGTAGAGGTAGTGAGAGAGCCAGTCCGTAGTGTGCAACATCTGTACGTGAGTGACCGATGCTTCGTGGTAGTCGCACCACCTTGCACCCGAACTGCTGCCGCTTGACGGGATGAGCCGAAGACCGGGGTCGTCTTGATGCATAGCGCAAAGAGGATCCACGAGGTGGTGGTGGACGAGGAGTGGGGCTGATCCAAGAGGCAGAAGTCTCAAGAGCATTCTATCAAACACCTCGCGGGCATGCCATCGGTAAGTGGGGAGAGAGACTGTGGCAAAGGCAGCGGATCAGGTCAGAGCCGAGGTTGAGGATGAGCAGCGGTGTTGTCGAGCGACAGTGTCATTGAGCAGCGGGTCGGGCAGAGGGTTAGATCTGGATGGGGACGAGGACAAGGACAAGAATCTCTTCGAGGAAGCAACAATTTCGAGATCGTGAGGTCGCCATCGCATGGAGGCATCGAGATTGTCAAGGCGGATCTAGAAACTTTGATCGCTGAGGCGAGGTCATAACATCGTAGCCTTTGTGATGAAGGCTATAAGGAAAACACACACATGGCATCACAAAGAGATAGTTTATTGCGCCCGAGGGTGGAATTTGAACGGCAAGTGCAACCAAAACTCAAAGGTGGGAGTAGTTTGGAGGTGAGTGATATAATTGCTGAAAATGTGTAAGGCCTTTGAGTGTGGAGGAGCGAGTGCGGTTGATTAGGTAGACACTCATGAGCAGGGCTTCTGCCCAGAATTGAACAGGAACCAAGTCAGATAAGAGGAGTGATCTGGTAATTTCTAGAATGTGACGATGATATTGTTCGGCTACTCCATTTTGTTGGTGGGCGAAGGATGAGAACTGAGCTTGGGTGCCCCGAGACGCTAAAAGTTCAATAAAGTGACGGAGGTGTATTCCCCTTATGGAATTTTAAATTTTTGGAGAATTAAGTGAGAACCATTATGGTGAAATTATGATACATTTCATAGGCATCCGATTTCTTGCTCACGAGGTAGATCCATATGAAGTGTTAGTGATTATCTATGAATATAATGTGGTAGCGGTTTCCACCAAAAGGGATGAGGGATGGTCCCCAAATGTCCGGTGTATGAGGTCAAAGGTGCATCATCAATTTTGTTATGCGGTGAGAAAGAAAGAGCCATGTGTTTGCCGCCTTGTACCTGCATGGTGATAATGCATCGTTGGGAATGATCCTAGTCTACATGTATTAGAGAGAAGACGAGACGGGATAGGACGGATGACCCAAGCTATAGTGCCAAAGATCACATGTTGTGAGTTTGGAATTGAGGAGATAACGGAGGCAGGGATGTGGAAGGATGAGCTTATCCATATAGTAAAGCTCACCGTGGCTATGACCATTCCGACAGCTCGTCGGGGATCTTGTATGACACAAGAAGATGTTGTGAATATTACAGTATAATTTAGGGGGGAGGGCTATGAAATAGAGAATATGTTCATGGTAACGCTCGGGACATGGTGGACATTAGGGGCGGAGAATTGAGAGGGCTTATTTAGGTGGCCGACACAAATCATTGGTAGTGGGGTACCATTAGCAGTGTGAACATTGCTTGTGGGAGATAAAGGGGTGGTGTTAGTGAGGTGTGTGGTAGATGTCGTCAGGTGATGAGTGACACTCAAATCTAGGATCCATGAGTCAGTAGATATACCTGAGCCAGTAGCTAAAGTAGCGGGTAAGTTTGAACAGGCACTGGTCATCCATGGTGAGCTGAGTGAGTAGAGGTAGTGAGAGAGCCAACCAGAGTGTGCAACATCTCAGACGCGGAGTGACCCGATGCTTCGTGGTAGTCGCACCACCTTGCACCCGAACTGTTGTCGCTTGACGGGATGAGCCGAAGACCGGGGTCGTCTTGATGCATAGCGCAAAGAGGATCCACGAGGTGGTGGTGGACGAGGAGTGGGGCTGATCCAAGAGGCAGAAGTCTCAAGAGCATTCTATCAAACACCTCGCGGGCATGCCATCGGTAAGTGGGGAGAGAGACTGTGGCAAAGGCAGCGGATCAGGTCAGAGCCGAGGTTGAGGATGAGCAGCGGTGTTGTCGAGCGACAGTGTCATTGAGCAGCGGGTCGGGCAGAGGGTTAGATCTGGATGGGGACGAGGACAAGGACAGTAATCTCTTCGAGGAAGCAACAATTTCGAGATCAGTGAGGTCGTCATCAGCATGGAGGCATCGAGATTGTCAAGGGCGGATCTAGAAACTTTGATCAGTGGGGGCAAGATTATAAGCATAGTTGTATGGAACCCGGTTCATTCCAGTCACGGACGGGAATGGGAGCGTGGTACGCCACTCATTAGGGATCTCGAGGGGTAGGCTAACATGGTATGCTAGGAAATATGGTACGTTTTAGATTTGGTTCTTAAATGTAGGAATTTAAGGATTTACAAGAGCCAAATTTAAGCAATATGCTAGTTGACATCAGTAATGGTAAAAGAACCTTGAGAATTATGCTGCAATTAAGGTGCATACTTTTTTTACTTAGTTTCTCACATTTTTTTTTCTTGTTTATTCTTTTGACAAAGAGCTATTTTTTCAAAATTTTAAGTGGTTTGAATTCTAAATTGGGTCACTGGAGTTGGTGAATAGGGTCGTGTTCCATCACGAACCTGGGACGATTGAACCCAGGTCGCGATTCGCTATAGCATCCCACGTTCCTGACATCTATGATTATAAGCTACAAGTATAACTAGTATATGATACTTTTAGCTAAATATTAGGAGCTGTTCAATATTAGTCCCCAAATATTTCATGTTTTATAATTAGCCCCTCAAATCTTCATATTTTGAAATTAGACCCCCAAAATTTTAAATATTTTACAATTAGTCCCCTAAATCTCTTAAGTGTTTTGAAATTAGTTCCTACAGTTAGTACCGCGTTGAAAGATTTGGGGGGCTAATATCACACACTTAATGTAGACAAATCTCAAAGTATGACAGATTTGGGGATCTAATATAAAAAAACCTAATATTAATGATGCCAATACAAAATGTGCTATGTAGAAATAAAATAAGTCAATAGAAGTACGTTAATAAATTTTTTTACAATTGTTCCCTCCATGTCGCCACAATTCGCTAGTAGATTCCTCTCACGATTACAAAGGCGGCGAAGACCGGAGTGGTTTTTGTTTCAGAATTTGGGGGAATCGATCATCAATGAGAATTTAGGTACTAGGTAAAGCATTCTGGTAAATGGTTTGAGTTTGGTCCTAGGCATTTATTTTCAAAACCTTGACTACGGGGTCAATAAGATCAAATATTGAGGAGGCAATTTGAGAATAAGAGCCTAATAGTAAATATTAATCTTACGAGGTCAGTGGGGGCAATTGCCCCCACTGCCCCCACCTTGAATCCGCCTATGGAGGTTGTCGTAGGTGATGAATCTCGGTTGGAAGTTGAGGTCGACGTGGATGGCGTTGAGGTCGGTGGTTGGCAAGGATCGAACGACTGTCGAAGACAACAGCTTAATCGAGGAAGAGGATGTTGAGGACGTCGAGCTTGGCTATAGCTGTTGATTGGACGAAGTTTGGAACCGGTCGAGGTTGAGCGGCGGTTCGGCTGGATGGCGATGAAATCGGTCGAAGCGGCAATGAAATGGGCCGCTAATGGTGTAGCTTTGGAGGCATTGAATAGTGGGTGGTGGTGTCTCGGCGTCGGAGGATCACGATTGTGGCACCGGCGTTGCAAGACTAGGGTTTGCTAAGGGGGTGATCACGTGATTTGCACATGGAGCATGTGCATGGGAAGTGTGATCACGAAGATGGTATTTTGGGTGGTGCCTACTTGTTATTTGATCACGAGTTCTCGTGATCAAGGGGTTTGTCGAGCTCGTGCAACATGGGATCCGGTATTTGGCTATAAGGTAGGATTTGAGGAGGGTATAGATAAGTGGCTCTGATACCATGATAAATATAGTGCTTTGCGAGAAAAATGATAATCTCTTCATTGATATTGTAGTGTTTATATACAAAGTGAAGGGGAGTTGTTCTTGTATCCTAACCGTTGTGGGACTAAAGGAATAGATACAAGACTACATATGTACAATACTAATAGGAACAACATTCCTCATTTACCTTTAGTATTGAGTTCTCCTACATTGTCACTTCTCATTACTTCCACTATATATAGCACTTATACAGTCACCTGAATGCAAATTTGTTTATAAAAGAAGAAATAAAACTAAGGTCTAGAAAAGGAGTCAAAATATATCACAATTGCAAGTCCTTACAAGTAAGAGACTAAGAATATGAGAAGATTGTCCTGTCAAAACGAAAACTTAAAGTAGAACTTAATGAAAATAATATAATTTAAAACTCAAATCTATATAAATTCAGGTTAAAAAGGAATCTAGCATCGTAAAACTGATTAAGAAACCTATCCATTTAGTTCTCTTTAAGAGCTAGATTATAGCAAAGTTAGTAAACAGTAAATAATTAGAAAGTTAAACCACGGACTGTATTATATATATCTCTTTTTTCTTGATTAATCATTATAGCTTAGAACCTTATAGTAAAATGAGTATTTTTCTTTGTAATATATTATAAATATTTTGATTTTTCAATACAAAATGTGCTATGTAGAAATAAAATAAGTCAATAGAATGCGTTAATAAATTTTTACAATTGTTCCCTCCATGTCGCTCACAATTACTAGTAGATTCCTCTCCACGATTACAAAGCGAGCGAGACCGGAGTGGTTTTGTTTCAAATTTGGGGAATCGATCATCAATGAGAATTTAGGTACTAGGTAAAGCATACGGTAAATGGTTTGAGTTTGGTCCTAGGCATTTATTTTCAAAACCTTGACTACGGGGTCAATAAGATCAAATATTGAGGAGGTAATTTGAGAATAAGAGCCTAATAGTAAATAATCTTCGAGGTCGGTGGGGGCAATACCCCCCCACTCCTATCCGCCTATGGGTTGTCGTAGGTGATCTCGGTTGGAAGTTGAGGTCGGCGTGGATGGCGTTGAGGTCGGTGGTTGGCAAGGATCGAGCGATGAACAAACAATCGAGGAAGAGGATGTTGAGGACGTCGAGCTTGGCTATATAGACATTGATTGGGCGAGTTTGGAACGGTTGAGTTGGCGGTTCGGTGGATGGCGATGAATCGGTCGGCGGCAATGAAATGGGCCGCTAATGGTGTAGCTTTGGAGGCATTGAATAGTGGGTGGCGGTGTCTCGGCGTCGGAGGATCACGATTGTGGCACCGGCGTTGCAAGACTAGGGTTTGCTAAGGGGGTGATCACGTGATTTGCACATGGAGCATGTGCATGGGAAGTGTGATCACGAAGATGGTATTTTGGGTGGTGCCTACTTGTTATTTGATCACGAGTTCTCGTGATCAAGGGGTTGTCGAGCTCGTGCAACATGGGATCCGTATTTGGCTATAAGGTAGGATTTGAGGAGGGTATAGATAAGTGGCTCGATACCATGATAAATATAGTGCTTTGCGAGAAAAATGATAATCTCTTCATTGATATTGTAGTGTTTATATACAAAGTGAAGGGGAGTTGTTCTTGTATCCTAACCGTTGTGGGACTAAAGGAGTAGATACAAGACTACATATGTACAATACTAATAGGAACAACATTCCTCATTTACCTTTAGTATTGAGTTCTCCTACATTGTCACTTCTCATTACTTCCACTATATATAGCACTTATACAGTCACCTGAATGCAAATTTGTTTATAAAAGAAGAAATAAAACTAAGGTCTAGAAAAGGAGTCAAAATATATCACAATTGCAAGTCCTTACAAGTAAGAGACTAAGAATATGAGAAGATTGTCCTGTCAAAACGAAAACTTAAAGTAGAACTTAATGAAAATAATATAATTTAAAACTCAAATCTATATAAATTCAGGTTAAAAAGGAATCTAGCATCGTAAAACTGATTAAGAAACCTATCCATTTAGTTCTCTTTAAGAGCTAGATTATAGCAAAGTTAGTAAACAGTAAATAATTAGAAAGTTAAACCACGGACTGTATTATATATATCTTTTTTCTTGATTAATCATTATAGCTTAGAACCTTATAGTAAAATGAGTATTTTTCTTTGTAATATATTATAAATATTTTGATTTTTCAATACCAATTTCATAGTTAAAAACTATAAATTAAAGACTTTAATAATTTTATTCAAGATAAGATGGTCACCACCTTCCTATATTACTTTGCAATCAAAGCTTAATTTATTTCCATATCTACCATTATTCAAAGCACCCTAACGCTTTCATCTTCTGTCTATAAGTAGACTAACCTGGTAAAGAAGTGTAAAGCCTTCTATTCTAAAGTTGTCTTAGTATTATCCACTTGATTTTAGTCCTTGCATACTGTCCTTTTATGTTTTATGAAATTGTTGTTTTCTTTAATATTTAAAATAAATGAACATAAACATATACTTATTAAGATTGGTATGTTTTTTCTTATATATAGGAAAAAAAAGAAAAAGAAAGTAGATAATTACCATGGATGCTCCTCCTTCCCAATTGAGAGAGGTAGTTGATGATGGAGAGGCTAAAATAGTCTCAGAGGAAAACAACACAACATTAGCATAATAAAAATTTGAGATTCATTTTTTAATTAAACGTTAATGACTTTGTGCATTTTTTGCGTCAGTCACAAACTGGTGAGTCCAGCTTAGAAATCAATCGAGCTATACATGAGAATTTAGTGAAGTAGTTTCTTGATAACAATCTTTATCTTTTGGGGGATAATGTTATGATGCTGTGTCCATACTGCCATAGCCACAGATCCTAGTCATGTTTGAATTGCTCGAGCATGCAAACGCAACCTCAAGGGGAGACAGCAAGTTACATATTCAGGCTCAAATCGACCACGGTGGTGTAGTCAAGTGCATGGAAGCAACATTGGAGATCCTTAAAAAAGTTTAAATTTGAGTACTTAATATTATCATATTATGTATGACATAAAGGAAATAGTGTATTCGCAAGGGTTTATCCCCATACTTTATTTTAATATTTTTTGGGGTAGGAGGTTAATAAATACCTCTCATTGTATCCTTCAAAGTTTCTTCCATCAAGATAGGTATAATATAAGTATTACATAGTACATGTGTGTGCAGTGAATCCTCAAATCACATATAAGATACTGAAGTTGAAAGTAGTAATAACAATGCACTAAAATGCTAAACACATTAAAAAATAAAAGAACAATAGCATAGAGTAAGTACAATATGATACGTGTTGCTGTGCTGTAACAGATTGTAGGGAGAAAGGAGTAATTACAATTGAAAAGAAGCTAAAACAATTCTTCAAGAAATAAATAGCAAAGAGGATCTAATGCATGAAATAAATTGGTAAAGTATTCAGTAGCAAGTATAAAGTGTAGCAAGTATAAAGTTATAAAATCATACCCTTAAAATGAGCCTACAAGTTGATTTGAGGAATTAATGCAACCAAATTGCAAGGAACACCCCAAAGCTAAAAGAGGAAAACCTAAAATTTTAAATTTTAAATATGTAGGAGTAACATTAGAAGAAAGAACAATATTAAAAGATAGAGTTATTAATTAAGAACAATAGTTATAGTAGTTATTAATAATATTATTATTCTCAAAGTAATAAGAAACCATGGATATTTAACCATTTGAGTCATTCTAATTTCAACTTCTGCTTGGAAAACAACAATAACCTGATTTGAGAAGGATGCAGCTAAATACTGAGAAGACCATGAAGCCTAAAGAGGGAAATCTGACAAAAAAGAGGGGTTTACTAATCTCGCTAACTCTCAAAATAAACTACTAAACAGTCTAGGTCTTCGATAAAAGTATGGGCACAAGAAAGTGAGATAACTCACAATTTAGAACTGAAATGAGATAGCTCACAATTAACATCTATTAAGTTATGAATTAGGTGAAAGAGCAAAATACAATTGCTAAATTGACCAAACAATTAAAAGAAAAAAAAATTAGAGATTCAAATAAAGTGCTCTCATCAAGATTTTAGTTAACATAGCAAAAAGGAAAGTAAGCTAAAACTAAAGGAAAGAAAATTACCTAAGTATCAGATATTGCATGCCTCGAAAATTGCAGACTTTACATTACAGAACGTCAACGTAAAGCATATATATGAATGACTCATCTAGCTATAACATAACTCTTCATAGAAGATAATCATACAAAATTGATCACTTACTCTTTTATCCCCTTGTGGAGAATTAAAAATTTATAAAGACTTCAGATCAATTAATAGGATGAACTATAGCAAAATGATCAGATTTTACCAACGTTGAGAACTTTTCTTAGCTTCAATGAAGATGCTTTTTTCTTATAAATCTTGATCAGATATCAGAATTTATTAAATATGTAAGAACCCAATAATGGTATTAAATCGTATGACCTCCATCACCACCAAAAATAAATTCACAATAAATTAACTCACAATTTACCAAGAACTGAATTTGAGACAAATATCAGACCTTGAGTAGGAAGCGTTGTTATAATGAATTCCGCTTACAGTGCAAAAGATACAAACTTAACAAATTAAAAAATGTCTAATCTTCCGTAACCAAAAATATTGAATATCAAAGGAGTAATGGCTCAATATTTCAATTATAAAGTTCCCTAGAGGAAGAAAAACAACAAAATAAACATGCACAAGAAAAAATCAAATCAAATCTTTCAAAAGTATTACATTGTCAAAGGTAGTAACAACTTTTTTAAATACTGATCTGCATCATACAACCACCACCACCACAAAAAAAATTTAACTACAAATTAACTCTAAATTTTCTAAGAACTCAACAAGAGGCAAAAGATCAGACCTTGAGCAAAGAATTCTGACGTCGAACATCTCCCCGCCGCAATTCGTAGACAAATTATAATCGATAAGACAAACTTATGATCTGTTAAGGCAGCTTCCTCTAAGAACAAAAATTAAAAAAAATAAAAAAGAGAAAAATCCAGATTAATTTTACATTATAAAAAGGATTAAAAACTGAAAAATAGAGAAAAAGTAGGAAAATTGAGTGTGAGAGAGCGTTTGTGGAGAGAGAATCACCATGTTGATTTGAGTTGCCAGCGTCGAGGGTAAATGAAAGAGAAGAAAGAAGAGGATCGGCGACGAAGTGGGTGAGGATGCCTTTGATGTTGCCAGAGGAGGACGAAAGAAGAGGGTCGGTGAGCTAGTGGAGTTTTCTTCGTTGAAGGGAGAGGAGAGAGAAGAGGGTTTCCCATTGTTGAGCTTCTGATCGTATTAAATCGTATAACAACCATCACCACCAGAAAAGAAATTCACAACAAATTAACTCACAATTTACCAAGAACTGAATCTAAGACAAAAATCAGACCTCGAGCAGGAAGCATTGTCACAATGAATTCAACTTACAGTGCAAAGGATACAAATTCAACAAATTAAAAAAAATGTATAATCTTCCCTAACCCAAAAATATCGAATATCAAAGGAGTAGTGGCTCAATATTTCAATTATAAAGTTCTCTACAGTAAGGAAAACAACAAAATAAACATGCACATAAAAAAAAATCAAATCTTTTAAAAGTATTACATCATCAAAGACAGTAACAACTTTTTTAAATACTGATCTGCATCATACAACCACCACCACCACAAAAAATTTAACTACAAATTAACTCTAAATTTTCCAAGAACTCAATAAGAGGCAAAAGATCAGACCTCTAGCAAAGAACTTTGACATTGAACATCTCCCGCTGCAATTTGTAAACAAATTATAATCGATAAGACAAACTTAAAATAAGTTAAGCCAGCTTCCTCTAATAACAAAAATAAAATAAAATAAAACAGAGAAAAATCCATATTAATTTTACATTATGAAAAGGATTAAAACTAAAAATAGAGAAAAATTAGAAAAATTGAGTGAGAGATTGGAAAGATTGACTGCCAGGTGTTGTCCATAATTAGTTGAGGGTAATATAGTAAATTGTTGCACTGTTTGGAACTTCAAAAGGATGATGGAATGCATTGGGTAAAAAATATTGTTTATGGTTTTTGATGTGGACCGATTGTCAACAAAAGAGGGAATTGCCCAAAAAATTTTACTGTAGGTAAGGGACTCTACTTTAGGTATAAAAGTAGTTGATAAGATGATTATGATGAGTACAAAAGTGTAACGTTTACTTACCATCATAGCTTCAGAGTTTTGGTACAATAGTAGTTATTTTAGATACCCGATGTCACATTGAATAACCTGATATGAGAAGCATGGTGCACACCAATGAGATCTGTGGTTCATGAATTTAGAACTACATGGGGTCTATCCTCAATTGGGCAGTAGCATAGGGGCCTATCCACAATTAATGCTTTTGAAATTTTGGTGTAATGAAAAAGATAATAAAGAGGGTTAGCTTTCTTAATGTTGTCCTGGTATCTATTTGTGTATGTATTTGTGCATGTTGTGTGCATGTATGTGTTAATTGATGTATTAGCAGCACTGAATAGTTTAGACTCTGCCAGAGGATACAAACACTTCGAAGAGCAGGGAATTGTTGGTACATAACACAACCTGCTACTGAATCTTTTCAAACTTTTGTGATCAACTTTATTCGGGAAAAAAGGGAGATTAACCTATCTAGAAGGAATAAACAAAGGGAGGAGAATAACTTTTGTCTCTGCTTAAGGAATTTAGCTGTTTTTTTCTGCAGTCATCTCTCTCTTTGATGCAATTTTTTGTCACAATAATATAGCATATAGCCTCCTCCAAGGCCCACACAACTAGTTTGTGATTCTGCATTCCTGACCTCTGAGTTGTGTTCAACATGGGCGACGATAACGGGTCAATATCATGAATCAGAACGTTCTGTTCTTTCTCCAGGTTCATAAAATGGATTTACCAGTTGTTTGGTTCGCTGTGGATACAAATTGCAATATAAGTGTCAGTTGAATGCAATTGCAGCTGGAATTATTTTTGCATTAGAAGTTGCAGGTGTATATTTTGGTGTGAAGTTTCTGTCGCGAAACGCATGTGCTTAAAAATTTAAACGTGCATTAGAATCAAATCCTCCAGAAGGTGAGTAATACTAGATGCTCATAACTTAATTATAAACTTTATGCATGACAGCCCATTCAGCTTATAATAGCTAAATCACTACCAAAAATTCTCACTCTAAAAAGGTTGGTCACTCTATTCGAATCTCCCCAAGTGCAAAATCAAATTATTTTCAATCAGGGGCATTAGAATTTAAACTTAAAGAGCAAATCACCAAATTAATCTTCAGAAACAAGCAGCGAATTCATATGGATAATGCTAAATGTATTACAAATTTGATACTGGTGGCAATTTGAACATTTAGTTCAGAGAGTGTAGGATAATAATTTATAAGAAAGAACTGCGTACTTGAGTTTTGTAGTATTAACATAGTACATGAGTTAAAATACAACAAGTATTGCTCATTGTATGTTCAGGGACAGAATTAACAAAATTGAATAGTAGATAAATAATAAACTTACAATGAACAAAAGTATGATAGAATCCAATTCCGCACTAGCAAGAACCACAGACAAGATGAGAATACACGACAAAAAAGCAAAGCACAAAACTTTACAAAAAGCAAAGCAAATAAAAGCCACAAACACGGTGAATACCTGGAGAAGTGGAGACACTAAAGCCAAATATCAATCAATGGCTTCAAGAGGCACAACACATAGATGCAGCAAATGCGGCCTCCAGCTATCAGTCCCGCTGCGGTCATGGACAGTGCGATGCACACACTGTAGACACATCAACCTGGTTTTCTCCCCCATCAGGCGGTGTCGTGAAATAATGTCCGAGCTGGCTTCGCCATCGTCGTGGGTCTGGAATGAAGCGGGTGGATCGGGGTGGCCTGCGACCTACCCACGGGTACGTGGAAAGAAGAGGGCGGTTTTGTGTGGGGTGAGTTATACAGGGAAAAGCTATGAGCTGAAGGGAACTGTGAATGATGTGAATTGCATGAAGTATCTGCTGACCAGCAGGTTCAACTTTCCTGAGGCGTGTATACTTGCTCTTACCGGTAATTTTGCGCAATTTTGAATTTCTTTTTCCCCACTTTTAATCTATGTTGTTCTTCTTCTCGGGATAATCTATGTACCAAAAAGTGTAAGATGAAACATCTTTACAGAACTAAAATAAGCACATAAAAAAATCAAATCTTTTAAAAGTATTACATCATCAAAGACAGTAACAACTTTTTAAATACTGATCTGCATCATACAACCACCACCACCACAAAAAATTTAACTACAAATTAACTCTAAATTTTCCAAGAACTCAATAAGAGGCAAAAGATCAGACCTCTAGCAAAGAACTTTGACATTGAACATCTCCCCGCTGCAATTTGTAAACAAATTATAATCGATAAGACAAACTTAAAATAAGTTAAGCCAGCTTCCTCTAATAACAAAAATAAAATAAAATAAAAACAGAGAAAAATCCATATTAATTTTACATTATGAAAAGGATTAAAAACTAAAAAATAGAGAAAAATTAGAAAAATTGAGTGAGAGATTGGAAAGATTGACTGCCAGGTGTTGTCCATAATTAGTTGAGGGTAATATAGTAAATTGTTGCACTGTTTGGAACTTCAAAAGGATGATGGAATGCATTGGGTAAAAAATATTGTTTATGGTTTTTGATGTGGACCGATTGTCAACAAAAGAGGGAATTGCCCAAAAAATTTTACTGTAGGTAAGGGACTCTACTTTAGGTATAAAAGTAGTTGATAAGATGATTATGATGAGTACAAAAGTGTAACGTTTACTTACCATCATAGCTTCAGAGTTTTGGTACAATAGTAGTTATTTTAGATACCCGATGTCACATTGAATAACCTGATATGAGAAGCATGGTGCACACCAATGAGATCTGTGGTTCATGAATTTAGAACTACATGGGGTCTATCCTCAATTGGGCAGTAGCATAGGGGCCTATCCACAATTAATGCTTTTGAAATTTTGGTGTAATGAAAAAGATAATAAAGAGGGTTAGCTTTCTTAATGTTGTCCTGGTATCTATTTGTGTATGTATTTGTGCATGTTGTGTGCATGTATGTGTTAATTGATGTATTAGCAGCACTGAATAGTTTAGACTCTGCCAGAGGATACAAACACTTCGAAGAGCAGGGAATTGTTGGTACATAACACAACCTGCTACTGAATCTTTTCAAACTTTTGTGATCAACTTTATTCGGGAAAAAAGGGAGATTAACCTATCTAGAAGGAATAAACAAAGGGAGGAGAATAACTTTTGTCTCTGCTTAAGGAATTTAGCTGTTTTTTTCTGCAGTCATCTCTCTCTTTGATGCAATTTTTGTCACAATAATATAGCATATAGCCTCCAAGGCCCACACAACTAGTTTGTGATTCTGCATTCCTGACCTCTGAGTTGTGTTCAACATGGGCTTACGATAACGGGTCAATATCATAAATCAGAACGTTCTGTTCTTTCTCCAGGTTCATAAAATGGATTTACCAGTTGTTTGGTTCGCTGTGGATACAAATTGCAATATAAGTGTCAGTTGAATGCAATTGCAGCTGGAATTATTTTTGCATTAGAAGTTGCAGGTGTATATTTTGGTGTGAAGTTTCTGTCGCAAACGCATGTGCTTAAAAATTTAAACGTGCATTAGAATCAAATCCTCCAGAAGGTGAGTAATACTAGATGCTCATAACTTAATTATAAACTTTATGCATGACAGCCCATTCAGCTTATAATAGCTAAATCACTACCAAAAATTCTCACTCTAAAAGGTTGGTCACTCTATTCGAATCTCCCCAAGTGCAAAATCAAATTATTTTCAATCAGGGCATTAGAATTTAAACTTAAAGAGCAAATCACCAAATTAATCTTCAGAAACAAGCAGCGAATTCATATGGATAATGCTAAATGTATTACAAATTTGATACTGGTGGCAATTTGAACATTTAGTTCAGAGAGTGTAGGATAATAATTTATAAGAAAGAACTGCGTACTTGAGTTTTGTAGTATTAACATAGTACATGAGTTAAAATACAACAAGTATTGCTCATTGTATGTTCAGGGACAGAATTAACAAAATTGAATAGTAGATAAATAATAAACTTACAATGAACAAAAGTATGATAGAATCCAATTCCGCACTAGCAAGAACCACAGACAAGATGAGAATACACGACAAAAAAGCAAAGCACAAAACTTTACAAAAAGCAAAGCAAATAAAAGCCACAAACACGGTGAATACCTGGAGAAGTGGAGACACTAAAGCCAAATATCAATCAATGGCTTCAAGAGGCACAACACATAGATGCAGCAAATGCGGCCTCCAGCTATCAGTCCCGCTGCGGTCATGGACAGTGCGATGCACACACTGTAGACACATCAACCTGGTTTTCTCCCCCATCAGGCGGTGTCGTGAAATAATGTCCGAGCTGGCTTCGCCATCGTCGTGGGTCTGGAATGAAGCGGGTGGATCGGGTGGCCTGCGACCTACCCACGGCAATGCGGGAAAGAAGAGGGCGGTTTTGTGGGGTGAGTTATACAGGGAAAAGCTATGAGCTGAAGGGAACTGTGAATGATGTGAATTGCATGAAGTATCTGCTGACCAGCAGGTTCAACTTTCCTGAGGCGTGTATACTTGCTCTTACCGGTAATTTTGCGCAATTTTGAATTTCTTTTTCCCCACTTTTAATCTATGTTGTTCTTCTTCTCGGGATAATCTATGTACCAAAAAGTGTAAGATGAAACATCTTTACAGAACTAAAAATAAGCACATAGAACACTTACCTAAATCTATCTGAATGCACTAGAAACTCGAACTTCTTAAAGTTACTTCCAGACTCAAAAACTTCCTAAATATGCTGAGGGTTATAGTTTTATACTATAACTAGTAATTTAGCCCGTGCTAAGCACGGTCTTACCAATATTTCTAACCTTATTTAATTCTCCGGTCCCTCATTTAAGAAAAGAATCTCCAAAAGCCATAGACATACATCAATTAAAATATCAAATATCGACTATACGTTTAAAACATATAGGAATAAATTTCGTTTAAAAATAAGAAATTCAGATTTTCATATTGATAATAATTATATTAAGAAAAGATAAACATCTTATTTTAATATATCTTTAGTTTAATAAAAAAGTAACTTATTAATGATTGTACTTCTAATTTCCCTACTGAGACATGTATGTTACTACCTGTTTCAGGCAAAGTCATACACATTATATCAATATAAATGGTTATTTGCATTGATTAACCATATAGTATATATAAACTTTTTTCAAATTTATACATTTTTTAAAATAAATAAATAAATAAAAGCTATCTGTCAGTAGTTAATTTTTGCATATATAATGAATAATCTAAATACCACATTAACTATACCATAAGTCAACATTTGGGTAATTAAGGATATTAAAATGTTTGATTCTTCAACACATTAAATGTAACTTGTGCAACTCAACGCTAAATATAAAAGTATTCAATCACTCGACATTTCGAATATAAATCTAACTATATAAGTAAAATACCACGAAATTGCAATCATTTTTTCTGTCTTGATCTTCTTCTTCAAAGTTCAGCAGAATCTCTAATCATCACTCAAGATGTAAAATTTGTAATAAATAAATGCAATTTAGCAATTATATTTATATAAATTTATACATATTGATTTGTTATTAAATATTCTACCGATTGTGTCCTTGTTTTTCCCATGACGGAGATGGAGTTTTAAATGAAGATGAGTCTAGTATAGTAATTGGTGATACATCAAAACCTTCTTATTGCCTTTACTATCACCGTCGTTGTAGGTGTGGATAAGTCTTGATTAAATTTATCAAATTGTCTTTTATTCCTGTTCACATTTTACAAATCAATTGATTTTTATCCTTTGATAATGGTAAATACGTCTTAGAATAACATAAACATGATTCAATATACTAATAGTTGAGTTATAAAAGACCTTCTTTTTCATTTTCCATCGCAGTATTTCCAGTGTAAATAAATTAGGAGTATATTAAAAGGGTTGACTGTCATCAAATGATTTTATCTATATAAATAACTAGATATTAGATAATTATATCAGGTAATTAAACTAAGAAAAATTCACTTATTAAGTATAAGTTTTCTGATTATTATTATTATTAATTTTAGATATGGATTTTGTCTTATTTATATAAATACAATTAATTTATCTCTATAAATACAATTATTTTATCTAGATAAATAATCAGATATTGGATAGTTATCAGGCATTTAAACCAAAAATTCACATATTAAGTATGAATTTTTATTATTATTAAATTTAGATATAAATGGATTTTATCTTTTCTAAACAAATTCATAAAATTTTATTAATCAAATAATCAATTATACTAATTGAATCGAAAATGATTAGAAACATACCTTTTCTCACCAACTTCCAAAAGCAAATTGATTATAATCATTCATATTAGTTTGGAAAATCAGATTATTGTATATTCATTGATCTTGTCATATAATACAACATATAGAGATTGTACATGGGCTCAAGTGGGTCAGCAATAGGAATAGGAAATATATAGGGAATAGGAAATATACAGGTACTATCCTTAACACCCCCCCTCAAACTTAAGGTGGATCAAACACCGAAAGTTTGGACAAGAAATATTTCATCTGAGCAGTAGTTTGTGCCTTAGTGAACATATCTCCGAGTTGATCTTTAGAAGGTATATAAGGAAGAGAGATACTGTGAGCACTGTAGTCTTGTCTGACAATATGACAGTCCACTTCAATATGTTTAGTGCGCTCATGAAATACTAGATTGCAAGCAATTTGAACAAAGACTTGTATTGTCACAAAGAAAGAGGAACGGAGAAGGAACGAAACACCGAGATCCAGAAGAAGAAGACGAGCAACGAATCTCAAGAGTAGTATCCGCCATAGCACGATATTCTGCCGCAGTGCTGGATCGTGAAACAGTATGTTGGCGTTTGCTACGCCAAGAAATAAGAGATGAACCAAGAAAGATGCAATAGCTAGTGGTTGATCATCTAGTGTCAGGATCATCAGCCCAACCACTATCAGTGTATGCCCGTAGCTTTAGAGAAGAATCAGAGGGAAACAATAAAGACCTAGTGATAGTACCCTGAAGGTAGCGAAGAAGTCTGATCAGTGCAGCATAGTGAACGGTCGTCGGTGTGGCCATAAATTGACTAAGAGTGTGTACAACATAAGATATATCATGACGAGTAGCAGATAAATAGATCAAGGCACCCACAAGTTCACGATATCGAGTGGGGTTTGGTAAAAGATCACCATCGACCGACGGCTTTAAATGAAGCTCCATGGGGTAGTAACAGAGTAGATACAGCAAGCGATGCATCTGTAAGAGTAGCGCGCTCAAGCATATCTGAAATATACTTCTGTTGAGACAGAAGATAGCCACGGGGAGAGTATGCAATCTCAATCTCAAGAAAGTAGCGTAAATGCCCAAGATCATTCATCTCTAACTGACTTTGAAGATGTCGCTTGAGATTCCGATAGTAGAAATCTCATCCCCGAATAATCATATCATCAACATACGAGAAGAATGGCTTGACCTCGCGACGGCATGACAAAACTTCCTAAATATGCTGAGGGTTATAGTTTTATACTATAACTAGTAATTTAGCCTGCTAAGCACGGTCTTACCAATATTTCTAACCTTATTTAATTCTCCGGTCCCTCATTTAAGAAAAGAATCTCCAAAAGCCATAGACATACATCAATTAAAATATCAAATATCGACTATACGTTTAAAACATATAGGAATAAATTTCGTTTAAAAATAAGAAATTCAGATTTTCATATTGATAATAATTATATTAAGAAAAGATAAACATCTTATTTTAATATATCTTTAGTTTAATAAAAAAGTAACTTATTAATGATTGTACTTCTAATTTCCCTACTCGAGACATGTATGTTACTACCTGTTTCAGGCAAAGTCATACACATTATATCAATATAAATGGTTATTTGCATTGATTAACCATATAGTATATATAAACTTTTTTCAAATTTATACATTTTTTAAAATAAATAAATAAATAAAAGCTATCTGTCAGTAGTTAATTTTTGCATATATAATGAATAATCTAAATACCACATTAACTATACCATAAGTCAACATTTGGGTAATTAAGGATATTAAAATGTTTGATTCTTCAACACATTAAATGTAACTTGTGCAACTCAACGCTAAATATAAAAGTATTCAATCACTCGACATTTCGAATATAAATCTAACTATATAAGTAAAATACCACGAAATTGCAATCATTTTTTCTCTGTCTTGATCTTCTTCTTCAAAGTTCAGAGAATCTCTAATCATCACTCAAGATGTAAAATTTGTAATAAATAAATGCAATTTAGCAATTATATTTATATAAATTTATACATATTGATTTGTTATTAAATATTCTACCGATTGTGTCCTTGTTTTTCCCATGACGGAGATGGAGTTTTAAATGAAGATGAGTCTAGTATAGTAATTGGTGATACATCAAAACCTTCTTATTGCCTTTACTATCACCGTTGTAGGTGTGGATAAGTCTTGATTAAATTTATCAAATTGTCTTTTATTCCTGTTCACATTTTACAAATCAATTGATTTTTATCCTTTGATAATGGTAAATCGTCTTAGAATAACATAAACATGATTCAATATACTAATAGTTGAGTTATAAAAGACCTTCTTTTTCATTTTCCATCAGTGTATTTCCGGTGTAAATAAATTAGGAGTATATTAAAAGGGTTGACTGTCATCAAATGATTTTATCTATATAAATAACTAGATATTAGATAATTATATCAGGTAATTAAACTAAGAAAAATTCACTTATTAAGTATAAGTTTTCTGATTATTATTATTATTAATTTTAGATATGGATTTTGTCTTATTTATATAAATACAATTAATTTATCTCTATAAATACAATTATTTTATCTAGATAAATAATCAGATATTGGATAGTTATCAGGCATTTAAACCAAAAATTCACATATTAAGTATGAATTTTTATTATTATTAAATTTAGATATAAATGGATTTTATCTTTTCTAAACAAATTCATAAAATTTTATTAATCAAATAATCAATTATACTAATTGAATCGAAAATGATTAGAAACATACCTTTTCTCACCAACTTCCAAAAGCAAATTGATTATAATCATTCATATTAGTTTGGAAAATCAGATTATTGTATATTCATTGATCTTGTCATATAATACAACATATAGAGATTGTACATGGGCTCAAGTGGGTCAGCAATAGGAATAGGAAATATATAGGGAATAGGAAATATACAGGTACTATCCTTAACACCCCCCCTCAAACTTAAGGTGGATCAAACACCGAAAGTTTGGACAAGAAATATTTCATCTGAGCAGTAGTTTGTGCCTTAGTGAACATATCTCCGAGTTGATCTTTAGAAGGTATATAAGGAAGAGAGATACTGTGAGCACTGTAGTCTTGTCTGACAATATGACAGTCCACTTCAATATGTTTAGTGCGCTCATGAAATACTAGATTGCAAGCAATTTGAACAGCACTTGTATTGTCACAGTAAAGAGGAACGGGAGAAGGAACAGAAACACCGAGATCCAGAAGAAGAAGACGGAGCAACGAATCTCAAGAGTAGTATCCGCCATAGCACGATATTCTGCCTCAGTGCTGGATCGTGAAACAGTATGTTGGCGTTTGCTACGCCAAGAAATAAGAGATGAACCAAGAAAGATGCAATAGTCAGTGGTTGATCGTCTAGTGTCAGGATCATCTGCCCAACCACTATCAGTGTATGCCCGTAGCTTTAGAGAAGAATCAGAGGGAAACAATAAAGACCTAGTGATAGTACCCTGAGGGTAGCGAAGAAGTCTGATCAGTGTAGCATAGTGAACGGTCGTCGGTGTGGCCATAAATTGACTAAGAGTGTGTACAGCATAAGATATATCAGGACGAGTAGCAGACAAATAGATCAAGGCACCCACAAGTTCACGATATCGAGTGGGGTTTGGTAAAAGATCACCATCAGACTGACGAAGCTTTAAATGAAGCTCCATGGGGGTAGTAACAGGAGTAGATACAGCAAGCGATGCATCTGTAAGAGTAGCGCGCTCAAGCATATCTGAAATATACTTCTGTTGAGACAGAAGATAGCCACGGGGAGAGTATGCAATCTCAATCTCAAGAAAGTAGCGTAAATGCCCAAGATCATTCATCTCTAACTGACTTTGAAGATGTCGCTTGAGATTCTGGATAGTAGAAATCTCATCCCCTGTAATAATCATATCATCAACATACAGGAGAAGAATGGCTTGACCCTGCGACGAAGTATGACAAAACATCGCATAATCTGCCGAGCTTTCTGTAAATCCAATAGAGAGAATAGAATTCCGAAAGCGCTCAAACCAAGCTCGAGGAGCTTGTTTGAGGCCGTAAAGAGCACGTCGAAGACGACACACATGAGAGGGAGGTGCTTCAACCCCTGGTGGGGGTCACATGTAAACAGTCTCAGTAAGTTCACCATTGAGGAATGCATTCTTCACATCCATCTGATGTAAGTCCCAGCGTCGAGCAGCCGCAACTGCAATAAGAGTCCGAATAGACGTGATTTTGGCTACTGGGGCAAAAGTCTCCTCATAATCAATACCATACTCTTGTGAAAATCCACGGGCAACAAGACGTGCTTTATGATGCCCAACAGAACCATCTGATTTTGTCTTGATTTTGAATATCCACTTGCAACTAATTAGTCTTACATCATGAGGTAGAGGAACAAGATCCCAAGTATGGGTACGCTGAAGAGCCTGTAGTTCTTCCTATATAGCCTGTTGCCATTTCGGATATTTTACTGCCTCAGAATAAGATTGAGGTTCCTGTAAAGAATGTATAGCAGTAAGAAAAGATACAAATTGAGGAGAATAAAAATTTGTTAAACAAGAGTATCTCGCAGGTGGGTGACGATTTCGAGGAGGATTGCGCCATGGCAGAGGTGAAATTGACGAAGTAGATGGTGGTGGTGTTGGTGTTGGCAGTACAACAGTCAGCGAATCAAAAGTAGGAGTAGTCATGTCCGTAGTATTAGTTGAATTCACTTCATGAATGGGTGAAGGTGACTCGGGAAATGAGGATGGAACGGGAGTGTACGATGGTATCGGCAATGTCGATGTGGATGTAGATGATTTGAGGAAGGATAAATCGAACTCATTATCTGAAGAGTAATAGTATATGTTCTCAAAAAATGTGATGTGACGAGAAATTCGAATTCTTCTCCTATTGGGATCATAACATCTATACCCTTTGTGACATGGACTATATCCTAACAAAATGCATCGAGCAGATCGAGGTGACAATTTATCCCGTTCATTTTGAGGAAGAAGAACAAAACAAACACAACCAAAAACTCGAATTTTGGAATAATCAAACTGAGTTTTGTGCAGCCTAGAGTATGGACATGTGTCTGTGAATAAGGATGACGGGGTAATATTGATCAACAAAATGGCGGTTAGAAGAGCTTCAGCCCAAAAAGATCTAGGAACATGTGCAGTGAGCATGAGAGCACGTGTGGTTTCAAGAATGTGTCGATGTTTACGCTCAGCTACACCATTTTGTTCTGGTGTGTGAGGACAAGACTGCTGAGCAATAGTTCCATGTGAACTAAGAAGATTTTTCATAGATGAAGAAACATATTCACATGCATTATTAGATCTAAAGACTTTAATTCTTTTATTAAACTGAGTGTAGATCATATTGGTAAAGTCTTTATATATATCAAAAAATTCTGCACGTGATTTCAAGAGGTAAACCCAGGTATATCTAGAAAAATCATCAATAAAGCTCACATAATATCTATAACCAAACATAGATTCCAGGGGGCAGAACCCCAAATATCAGAGTGCACTAAATCAAAAGGTTCAATAAAAATAGTGTCATGAGTCACAAAAGGTAAAGCAGATTGTTTTGCAATACGACAATCAATACAATGTTGTATATAAATTTTTTTTATCAAAAATTCATATGTTGGTTATTTTGTTGCAAAATAATTTTACAACTAAAATATCTGTTATTAGACTGATTTTAAAATTGGCTAAAGATTCGATTCATAAAGATTATCTATGTCGAATAAGATTTCTCAAAATTAGTATATATAAATATTTTGTTTTAAATATATATAAAGATTTTGTTTTTCCAAAAATTCAAATAGTGGTTATTTTAGATTTTTATCGTTGTTATTTTAGATAGTTAATTTATTAAAAATAATTAGATAACTAAAATATCTATTATTAGATTTGATAATTTGAATTTTAGTAAATTTATTTGATTTATAAATTTAGATGGTTGGGATTAATTATTTGAAATATATATGTGATTTTCTAAGTTCGGATGGTTGGGATTAGTTTTAGAATATTCATGTGATTTTCTAAATTTAGAAAATTTTAAATTAATAATTCCCAAAATAGGAATAATTTTGGTATAAACTGATATTTTAATTAAAATTGGATTTTAAAAATTTTCAAAATTATAGATATTTTAAGAAAATATAAAATCAAAAGTTTTGAATAAAATCCTATTTTCAAAAATAATTGAAATGAAAAAGTTTTAAATTCAAAAGATAAATACTTCAGTAAATTTTTAAATTAATTAATTTCAAAATTAGTAATAAATTTAGTATAGTTTAAAATTTTGATTAAAATTAAGTTTTTAAAATTTTCAAATATATAGAAATTTTGAGGCAAAATAACCTAAATTCAGTAATATAATATTTCGAATTGGCTGGACCTTAAGTTGAAGAAAAATTAAAATTAGATTTTTAAAATTTAAAATTTCTTACATTCTGGTAAAGATTCAGTAATATAATATTTCAAAATTTGAAAATTACTAATTTTTAAAAATAGGAGCAGAATCTAAATTCTAAAATTAAATTAAAATTAATTTTAGAAAAATAAAAATTCAAATATTTCGATAAAAGTTTTTAAAATTTGGGGATTCTTATAAGCCATATGAAACACCAAAATCAAGATAAGATCTCGACTAATATAGTAAATACTCACCAACTTGTTAATAAAGTGTATATATGGAAATTCATTATTCCTAAATTATTGGATTTTCAAGTCTTCACACTAAAGTTGGTAAGATTTTAAAAATGGTGTGTATGTGTGTGTGTGTGTGTGTATATATATATATATATATATATATATATATATATATATATATATATATATATATATATATATATATATATATATATATATAT